>PVIU01001459.1:0-213988 GCA_004026605.1 Ondatra zibethicus | reverse complement strand
GCTGGACTGGGACTGAATGAGCATATGATCAAACCAGACTCTCTGAATGTGGCGGCGAAAGTTGGCAGATGGAGAACCCATCAACAATGACACCAGGACCTATTTCTTCTGCATGTATTATCTTTTTGAGAACCGAGTCTTTTTGAATGCACTCCTTCCTAGGCCGGGAGGGATGGGGGTGGGCCTTGGACTTCCAACAAGGCAGGGCACCATGCCCTCTTTCAAAGAAGAAGGGGGAGGGAGGAGGGGTGGGGAGGTAGTGGGAGGGGACTGGGAGAAGGGGAAGAAAGGTAAAAATTTTATTTCTTTAATTATGTTTTTGAATGGAAAAAATAAAACAAAACAATGTATGGAAAAAAAAGCAGTAAAGGATCATCTGGGTGGGGCGGTGAGTGCCTTTAATCTCAGTACACGGGAGGCAGAGGCAAGTAGATCTCTATGACTTTGAGGCCATCCTGGTCTACAAAGCAAGTTTCAGGACAACCAAGGCTCTTAGATGGAGAAACCTTTTCTTGACAAACAAACAAACAAACAAGAAACAAACAAAAGACGATAAACAAACAAAAACAGTAAAAATATAACACAATATGCTTTGCTCTCTACTTCTCCCTATTTTCTATCACGGTATATTCTTTTCTTCTTTCATTAAAGATATAAAACCATTCGGCCCATTTTTACATATGGCTATAACTTCAGGTCAATATTTCGTTCTTATCAATAACTGAAAATATTACTAGAACTACTCATTGCTCATAAACATTTATTTGTAACACTCTTGAATTGAACAGTGATACAATAGTTTGTCCTTAATTCAAAACAATACTTGAAGACAAATTATCCATGAACTGGGTTCTGGTCATGTTTTTCTTTTTCTATCAGCATATCACAGGACAACTTCTGAGTTCATAAATCAGAGCTGAATGAACCTTGAGGAGTGCAACATGGTTAGCTGCAAGAATTGTCGATTTGTATAATTTACTTAAATACTCCACACGTGGCCTGGTGATAACATGGACAAGCCCTTGCCAAATTTTGATAGAGTAATCCAGAACTTCATTATTTGACTGATTCAAAACAATCAACCACATTATAATTAATTCTGTAATATGAACACCTGATGTCTAATTGCTAGATCTTCTTATTTGTACAAGATAGAGTTCCACAAGATACTTTTTAATGCCTTCTATTGTTCACAGAACATGTCTTCAACTGTCAACAAGTATCTTTGTGTAGAATCTTAGAATCGGCTCATCTTTAATGGAAAAATAAATTGACAGGACTGTCCCAAACTGATATGAAATTAGTCTACTCTGATATCAGTGAAAGCCGCAACTCATCCATGAAACGAAAGAAAGAGTCTGAAATTAAGTTATTATATTTTATACTAAAGATACCTTACATGATACTTCCCAAATTAAATAGCTATGTAAAATTTTCTCCCATTTCCTTACATCAGGAGGGACAATCTGATGTAACAAGAGATTAGCTAATTTCAAAATTGTTGTCATGTTGAAAACCCCTAAATATTTCTTAAATTTATGTCACAGATTTTGCAACTCATTCCTTTTACAAGGACATCCAAATCTATCTGCATTTATCTCCACAACAGTTGACTTCAGACAATATCATCAATGCAGTGACTTGGGGTAATATTTGCAAATGTTTGCAGAATATCAGGTCAATCAAGGTCCCTTTGGACTGCAAGGTAATAGAACAGAATTAACATAGTCCTAGAGTAAGCTGTGAGGATGAATCCTCTCTTTCCCATATGCATGGAAACCATTTTGGTCATCCTTCCTAATGAAGATTGACATAATATATTCCACACATCTTCAGTCACATACCAAGTTTCAGCTGTTGCAGTGCCTTGATCCAATACACAATTTACATAGGCATATACAATTGCAAATATCACTTTATTAAATTTTCAGAAGGCAACAGTTATTCTACATTCTTAATGTAGTTTTTTCTATATTCATTCTAATGAACTGATGCTGTGTAAGGGTGTGTTACATTTTTCTGTTGCTTTTGTAAATGGTGCAAATATGTATTACATTTGTTTGATTAAATAAATTTAACCTGGAATCAGAAGGCTGAATCAGCAGCTAGCTGACAGGAGATGGCAGAGAGGAGACATTTGTAGCTATGATTCTTAAGTGCTGCTGAACAGAAAGATGCCCTGTCTTTTGGAAGACATAAGCAAGGAGAGGTTAGCTACTTGCTATTTGCCTCTCTGAGTGAGCAGAATTTCACTTTAACCTTTGAACCCTGAATTCTATACAGGAATAGAGATGTAAATAAAGTTTCCCTTAGTGACTGTTAATAGAGCCAGTGCCTCTGGCAATAGAATTCCCACCAGGTTGTGGCCAATGTGATTCAGCTGCTGTTGAGTAACTGCAGTGTTGTAATAGCTGAATAGGATCACAGTTGCTTAAGGGGCAGCCATTGCAATTGGTGAAAATAATATTGAACACCCAACATGGGGCACCAAAATATAGTTAGTTGTAGTTTTACTCTTTACTTTTTGAGGACCTGCCACTCAGCTGCCAAATAAATACATGGAGTCTTATTCTTATTTATTAATGCCAGACCTCAGCTTGGTTTGTTCCTAGCCATATTTTCTTCACTAAAATTATCCCATCTACCTTTTGCATCTGGGCTTTTACGTTTCTCTATTCTATACACCTTTCTTTCCTTCTTACTCTGTGGCTCCTATATAACAGCTAAGTGGTTGGCTCCTGATGTCCTGCTCTCATTATCTGTTTCTTCATTCTTCAAAGTTCTCATCCCAGATTTCTCCTATTTATTCTCGCTCCCTGCCAGGCCCACCTATCCTTGCTGCTGCCTAGCTTTTGGCTGTGAAGCTCTCTATTAGAATAACAGAGATTTTAGACAGGCAAAGTAACGGTTTTACAGAATTAAACAAATGCAGCATAAAAAAGTGCAACATGACTTTGCACCACGAATTTTCCATAGCATAAACAAATATAACACATCTTGAACTAATATTCCACAACAAACTGAAGAGACCCTAGCTGAGTCCCACTGATCTTTATAAGGGATCAACTGTTTCTGGAACCTCATACTATACGCAGTCCAAATTCTGATTTAAATTGGTTCGTGATTGGAGAAAGAAGGATAATGAGAGTGAGTTATTTAAAAGCTGTTACTTTACCTATATATACCAGCAATTTTTGTGAATTCTCTGTAATTCCATCTGAGCTTTTCATTTGGAACAGGATGGAATAGGATGGTTTTTCTGTTTATTGACACTCTGTAAATATTTGTTGAAGAATTATATTTAAAGTGACAATGTAATTTAAACAATTTTATATTATATGTGGGTGTTAATTTTATGGATATAGATTTGTACAGGATCCCATTGCTGAGAATCTCAGCTCACCAATCATGGTACTGAGTCTATCATCTTACCTTATAGATAGTTTGTATTCTGTTCCTCTCTAGTGTGTCAATCTCACAACCAACTCTTAGTGTTATTCTTATTTTCTTAATGTATATTAGTCTGAGCTGAGAATTACAATGTTGACATAGAAAAAGCAATGGATATTTATGAGTACTGTCATCACATGTGGGTAATAGAATATGAAGTAAATTTTTACTTCATGCCTACTTTTAAGGAATTTGAATATATTTACTTCAGAGTCTAAAATATTCCAAGTTTTCTAAATTAAAATAATTATTAAGAGGCAATAGCAACACAAACCCAACGAACCTTTCCTGCTATATTCTGACATGAGCTTGGTGGTCTATTTGTTGAGAATCTTGCCAGAAGATCTTCGTGATCTGATAGAAAAGGTCAGATGAAAGTCAGCTGGTCAAGAAAGTGTGACAAGGAAGAAATAAATTGTGTTTCCTTTCATAACATGGAGATTATGATAAAAGTCATGTATCTTTACTAATAATAATAGAATCTTTTCTTATAAAGAAAATTCATGTCAAAGCTAAGTATGGAAATAAATTAAAATCTTCCTGTGTGACTTAATTGCAGTTTTTCATAAAAATTAATGAGTATTTTAATACTGTGGGAAAATATAGAATCATAAGTGGCGAACAAGAGCACTTACCACTTATTGACTGCTTTCTGTTCAGAATGATTAACAATAAGCACCTCAAGTCTTATTTAATGTTACATGTGATCCTTTCAGATGATAGAGTATGCCTTTAGCTTATAATAAAATAAGAAAAAAGATGGTTTCATAACTTGATAGACTTATTGTGGGCAAGCCAGTTGTTGGTAGCATGCAAATACATAGGATTTGTTAAGATGTCCATACAAGAACTGTAGTTATTCTGCAGCAATATATGGGGGAAGGAGAATAGTAATATACAGCTAGGTTGATTCCAGAACATAGGAGACAGAAAGAAGAAAGGCAGATAAATGTATATAATGTAGGTATAATGGGGCAAAGATAAATTTCAGTCTGTTTTAGCCAGATTTAAAGGAGAGAAAAAATTTTAAAAAATTAAGATAAAACTTTTTTCATATTGTCATCACTTGTGTAGGTCAACTTCTTTTCAGATTAGGAAATCATGGCTCACAAGAATCCATGTAAAACCAACTAGTAAAAGAAGCCTAAATGCACTTTTCAGGACATCTTATATTCAGAGATTGCTTGTATTCCTTGCTAATATAGATACTATATATGAATGGAACTGAAAGGAAACCTAAGCCTGGTTACCTGGCTGGCATATGAGATCTAGTTCTCTCACTTAACATTCAAAACCAGAAAATTAAAGAATCCAATTCATTCTCCCAGTGAAAACCAATAGTGGTGGTGTGTAGGCTCATGATCACATGTATTATTTGAATTTGAGGGCATTACTAGTAGAGGCTGAAAATCTCTTCTCCTGGTCTTCTGTCTGGCCCAACACATGCAACAGAGTGCAAAGTGTAAATGCAACTATACCAAAACTAAGTGTCTCTGAAATATAGTTTGTATTGTTCCATCAATTAAATATTGTTTATCTCTTCAATGTTAGTCTTTTCCCCAATGCAAATAATTATTAAAGAACAATGACTTTTCTAATTCTTTTGAACTACAATCTGCCTATCATAAGTTATCTTGAGAGACAAACAATAGAAAAAATTACAACATAATTAACTAACTAGACAATGACAAGGTCTGAAACTTTTGTCATCTTTACTTTTTTATAATTTATTTTATTTTTATTTAAAAAGAAAACAAACTGTCTTTTCTCATTATACATAACAATCCCAGTTCCCACTCCCACCCCTCCTCCCATACCCTTTTTCTTCCACTGACCCCCCCATCCACTCCTCTGAGAGGGGAAGGCACATTACTTTGGGGAAGGTCCAAGGCCCTTCCTACTACATCTAGGCTGAGGAAGGTATCCATCCAAAGAGAATAGGTTCCAAATAAATCCAGTACAAGCAGTAGGGGTAAATCCTGGTGACATGGCTAGTGACCCCTCAGTCTGCCCAGCCATACAACTGTCACCCACATTCACAGGGATTATTTTGGACCTATGTTGGTTCCTTTCCTGTCCAGCTGGAATTGGTGAGCTCCAATTAGCTCATGTAAGCTGTTTTAGTGGCTGTAACCACCATGGTACAGAACTAAATAGAGAATTCTCAACAGAAGAATCTCAAATGGCTGAAAACTTAAGGAAATTAAGGAAAAACTAAGTTCATCATCCTTAGCCATCAGGGAAATGCAAATCAAAATTACTCAGAGATACCTCTTTCACCAATCAGAATGGCTAAGTTCAAAAACACCAATGATAGCGTATGCAAAGGGGAACCTTCCTACATTGCCGGTGGGAATGAAAACTTGTACAACCACTCTGGAAATCAGTATGGTGGTTTCTTAGAAAATTGGGAATCAACCTACCTCAGGACCTAGAACTATGGCTCTTTGGCATATACCCAAAGGATGTTCAATCATGTTACAAGGACATTTGGTCAACTATGTTCATAGCAGCATTGTTTGTAATAACCAGAACCTGGAAACAACCTAGATGCCCCTTAACCAAAGAATGGGTAAAGAAAATGTGGCACATTTACATATTGGAATCCTACTCAGCAGTAAAAACATTGACATCTTGAAATTTGCATGCAAATGGATGGTACTAGTAACCAAGACCCAGAAAGATGAACATGGTATGTACTCACTCATTAGTGGATACTAGCTCTAAAACAAAGGATATTGAGCTTATATTTCATGATCTTAGAGGAGGTAAGAAAAACATACATAGATCCACCTGGAAAGAAGAAATAGTCAAGATCACCTGGCACAATTGGGAGCATGGGGGTGGTAGGAATAGGAATTGCAGAAGGGGAATAATAGGGTCAAGAGAAGGGGAGGGGTAGGAGAACTTGAGGGAATGGGATAGTTGAGATGGAGTAAGGACAGAGATGAGAAAAGGAGAGAGATATTTTGATTGAGGGAGACATTACAGGGCTAGCAAGAAACCTGGCACTAGAGAAATTCCGAGGAATCCACAAGGATGACCCCAGCTAAGACCTAAGCAATAGAGGAGAGGGTGTCTGAACTGGCTTTGTCCTGTAGTCAGCCTGATGACTATCTTAAATGTCAGCATAGAACCTTCACCCAGCAACTGATGGAAACAGAAGCAGAGGCCCACAGTGGAGCACTGGGCTGAGCTCCCAAAGTCCAGTTGAAGAGTGGGAAGATTGAGAATATGAGGAAAGAATATCTTTTCTTTTACACTAGTCAAATGCATCAGTATGTATTCTGAGAAAAAGCAATAGAAAGATAGATCACTAACATAATTCTGTAGTGTCCCCTATGTAAGCCTGACATAACAGGGAGAGAGACCTTCCTCAATGCCTCCCATAATAATAACCTGTACCCTCATCTAAGCAATGATTTCCATTCAGAAATTTTTTTCTTTTTATTCTTTGAAAAGTAATTCTTTTTTTACCTGTTGAGGTGATAATTTTATTAAACATGTAGTATTCAATTAATTCAAAATGCATTTAGACATAAGCAGAAGAATTACAGTCTCAATTAAACGGGGTTTGAGAATGGCTCAGACACCAAAATAAATTGAACATTAGATTGCTTTATTCAACTTTCAGTTTGCCAGTCACAGAGACACTACATCCTGAACAGCTTCCTCAGCATTATTCTTGCTTGATAATTTTAGCTTCGTGATTTGTTTCTGACAGATCTTTCTTCTGTCTCAACATAGTAGTTCACATTGGCTTCTTGTTCCCTTTCAATTCTGTCTACTTCTTTTTGTTGATGTTGAAATGGACCTCAAAAGGTACTTGTATTCAAATGATATTGGTTTTGGAGGGTATTCATTCCCTTCTCAAGGGTATTATGCCTTTCCCGGTAACCTACTGACTTCCAGAAATGTTTGTGTTGGTGGTTGCATCGGTTCCTCATTGTCCTTGGGCTGACATGAGCCATATAACTGCAGCCTCCTCAGGAGCTAATCAACTCTCTGCTTTTTTTCCTTTTGATAGAAATCCCCTCATTTTAAATAGCATTCTACCACACTGTGGGCCAGGCCATAAGAAAACTCGTGGAGAAAAGAAAAGGGCATTAGCTGATCTACAGCCATTCTTATACACTCTGCAAGAAATAAATGTTGGCACGGGATATGGCTCAGGGGATCAAACATTTGCAGTGCTGGAGTACGTATCCTGTCTCATTTTTATATGACTCTGATACTGTCCATGAGTAAGTTCTCGGCAAATCTGATAAGGACAGTCTTTTAGGGCTGGAAAGATGGCTCATCATTTAAGTATATTGATTGTCATTGCATAGCAACAGGGTTTGGTCCCTAGCACCTCTAGCTCCAGGGGCCCTGACAGCTGCTTCTGGCCTTACAAGACACCTGAACTCATTTGCACAGACACACACAAACACAGGCACACCTTACATACACACCCAAACACATGTACACCTTACACACACACATACACACACTTATAAAAAACAAAATAAATCTATTTTTAACAGGGAGGGAAATGAAAAAAATTCTCTTACAATTTTATCTGTGACCTACAAATATGCATCTCTGTTCAAGAAATGAACATATCAGCTTTAGTGTGAGGTTCCCAGCCTCATACTTTCTTGATATTTGTTAAAATTCAGAATCAATAAAAAACAATCATTTGCAGAGGAGCAGATTGTTATTTGATGTCTAAGGAATGTGCCCTCCTTTTAATTTTTGTGGTCCTCAATTTCCAGTAACAACTCTTTCAGAAAATGGTGTTTTACAAAAGAGAAAAAATAGCTTTAAAATTATCTGAATTCTTACGATCCTTGAGACTCCTTAATATCAGAATATCAACACAATATTTACAGTACCTGTGCCTGCCAAACGCCATGCCCTTCGTTTCTTTTATTAGAAAGGATACAAATAAGGACCAAAACATATATAAGCACAGTTGATATATCCAGTGGTACTCGGTTGGATGAAAACTAATTTTTCCTTTACAAGGTGGAATAAATTGCCAATATATTCTTGGTTTTGGTGAGAGTCAATCTATTTATCCTTCTCAGCTCTAGGATACCATTGCCATCTACTTTGCTGATTTAGTTACTTTTCTATAAAAATTGGTAAAAATTAATTAATATTTTTCATCTGAACTAAAAAAGGTTTAATGGAACAGAGTTCTATGATATGACATTTACTAACAAATGGAATATGAATATGAAAAGGAGTGAGTCCACAACTGATATTATTAAAGATTGGAGATTTTAAATCGTGATTGCGAATTTGGGATACTGGAAATATTTATGGCATGATAAAATTTTAGAGAACCACATGTATGACAAAAAATCAGAAAAAGTTTTCCCAATTGATCAGCCTTAAAATACATACATATAAGCAAAACTGAGCAGACTCATCAGATTTTTCAATATATGTTTTATATATATATACACACACACATATTTACCTTTATATACTTATTAGCATATAGATATATGTATGCATGTGTGTGTTTGTGTGCTTGCAACAATAATACACAATAAGAAACATAAATTTGGAAAGATACAGTGTAGGGTGGGAATAGTTAGAGGGAGAGATTAGGAATAATCATACAATTATATTTTAATTAAATAATAAGAGGAATTTAATGATTATTTATGAAAAGGTGGGTCTTGCATATTGTTGGTTTTAATTTCTTAGCCAAATCAATATGGAAATAAAAAATATTTCTCTTTTCTAATAAGTAGAGCTCATGAAATAATTCTGTGGCACACAACGAATGTATTTTCAGACAGGAAAGCAAATCATCAATGTAGGGAACACAGGTACATAAGTAATTTCATTAAAGTTGTATGGATGGAAACACTAATAAAATTCTTTATGTGATGACAGCATACCAAGGAAAAAGATGTGGTGTTTATTAACAGTAAGAGAGTCTGCACTAAGTTGCTGTGAAAGGTACTACAGCATCTGCTAGTGAAGTCAGAAAATAGAAGTTCTGACATTTTCTCAAAGATGTCTCTGTTGACACTGTTCCTGTTACAAAGTAAGTTAATCTGGAACGCCTCGTGCTACTATTTAAATAACCCAAGAAAACCCCAATATTTTGGGGTATAACTTTAAGGCATTCTAATATTTTTGAAGTATTTTAAAGGAATTCCCCCAATGAACTATAATTTTGCTGGCTAATTTTATGCCAACTTGAAGTAAGCTCAAGTTTATATATGAAAGAAGAGAGCCTCAACTAAGATAATCCCACCGTAAGATTGCACTCTAGGACATTTTCTTAATTACTGATTGAAAGAAGAGGGCCCAGCCCATTGTGGGTGGTGTCACTCATGGCTAGTCATACTGAGTTTTATAAAAAAGCAGACTGAAAAAGCCATTTTGAGAAGCCAGTAAGCAGCACTCCTCTGTGGCCTTTGCATCAGCTCCTGCCTCTAAATTCTTGCTCTCCATGAGTTCCTGTCCTGATTTCGTTCAGTGAGGGACTATGATGTGGAAGCATAAACCAAATAAACCCTTTCGTCTCAACTTTCTTTTGGTCGTGGGGTTTCATCACAGCCATAGAAACTCTAACAAGACAAGCCGTATGTGAAATAATTATGCAGTTTTATTTATTCTAACTAAAACGTCAATTATAATTTTTAAAAGCTAAATCAGTAGTATATCCAAGAATGTAGCAAACATATTTATCATATACTGAAAAAGTTGTTTGCTATTTTTTAAGATGAGGTAGCATGAATTTATATTTTGTTTAGTTGTATTCTTTCTAGTTGTCTTATGAACAGGATATGTGAAACATTGAATATTACATTATATACAAATCACATCGTCTTTATCAGAATGGCAAAATATGTCTGAGAAATGTCAAGCTAAACTGAATTTGAGGAGTACCTTCTCTGCAATATTGCAGTTAAATATAGATAGGCATGTAGATAAGCATAAAGAGAAATATGCTTAAAAGCAGATAAATTTAATTGCAATTAGTATAAAAGTTTACAAAATAAAACATTTTATTTTGTTATGGAATTATTTTAGTGCTGGTATGTTATATTTTCAATATTAACTTATCAAATAAATTTCCAGTCAATTATTTTAATACCAAATAAATTTCCCAGTCTATTATTGCTTATATAGTTTATTATTGTTTTTACTTACATACAGAAACATTTGAATTCAAGATTTAAAAATGTCTTTGGCAAAACTGACATCATTCAGTAGTTTAGACATTTTAAGGTGGTCTGAAAGTTTCAACAAAATAATACTGTCTTCCTTCACCCACTTTTCTATCAGACTCAATCTTTATATTTTATAGAATAAAATATATGGGGAAGGCATGTAAACACAACTTTACTTTGCTTTTCTATTCATAGAACATGCAATTATAAATTTGAAGGAAAATACTACAGACTCTGTTTGTACATCTTGAAGCGCTCCTGCTAAGTTTATGTACAGTCCCATTTCTGTGCTGGAGGCTGAAGCTGTTACCTCAGCACTGTAGCTTTAGTATCATAAGTTTGTCTTTAATAATATTCTTCTGGTGATCTGTAAGGGAATACCCAAAGCATGTTATTAAAAATATCTAAACTCAAGTACACATAAATAGTACTTTAAAAATTATTGATATTACAAGTATTGGGTTCAAACAGAAAAGTATTCACACAATCTCTTTAATCCTTTATTGACATGAGAGAAAATTATGTACTGATTTCAATTCATTCTTTGAAATGAGTAGATTAAATTACTGCTAAATTATTACATCCTTCATTAGTTAATTAAAACGGGTTACTCACTGAATCCTTATTGCTACAGAATGTTTTATTTATATATGATTGTATATAAGTATTTGTAAACCATTAAATGCTTAATTCAGCCTAAGGGTTTGGGATGTGATTGTTTCATTCTAGAAAACACAATAAAAAAAGGGCACAGTATAGGGCATGCTATATATACTTACTTCTCAGAAAGCTTCTGTCTGCAGAATGGATAAAATCAATGTCTCCATGTCATTTAATATTCATGAATAGAAGACAAAATTATATAGAAGGGATCTTTGATTGGTACTAATTATTCATGAAAATATGAGAGTTTTGAATTTGATGTTAAACTAGTAACACTATTAAGTTAAAATATCTTTTCAATATCCTTTAAAACATATCAGAAGTGGAGACAATTACAGTAAATTGTTAGTTTATAAATAAAATATTGTTTAAAAATATTTTAATTCTTACTCCTGTAGTTGCTACATCTTCCCTTTTTTGTGGACAGCCTTTTACTCTTAAAGGTGACACTCTGGGATGAATTCCATCACCTTCTTAGAATCTCACTACTTTCAACATATGACTTTCAAATAATCACATTTCCTAGATAACACATTGTTTGAAACACAGTCCAAGAATGGAGTTGTGTGAGGATATTTCTCAGTGCTTGTGAGAAAACTTCAAAAAAACCCACAAGAATCTTGTGACCTCCGTTTCTTCAAAAACATGGAACTGATCTTGAATTGTGTTTTCATGCCCTTCCCAGGTATAGTGGGCCAGACAGTGTTTACTTAAGATTTTTCACTACAACTGGCTATTGTTATTTATCTATAATGAGAAACATGTTTTTACCAACTTGTCTGCCATATGTGGCTTGTCCACTACATGCAGCTTGCCCCGGCTATTGTACAGTCTGCTCATGTGACTATTCTTAACCCTCAGAGTATAAATTGTCCGATGCTCTGAATAAATTGGCTAGTCCATGAGACTTGTCTACTACACATTAATTAACTGTATTCTCCCAGGTCCCACTGTCAGCTAGAGTGGTAAACAATACACCGTTGGAGGAGGGAAGGGAATTAAGGGTTGGCAACATAAAAGGTTCATTCAAGTTAAGCTGGTAAACCCTGATATTTCCATTTGCATTTTCTGGTGCTAGGTCTCATACTTCCTGTAAGTTCCAAAGGAGACTCTGAGATGTAGATATGTACCAAGGAATAATAAGAAATGGATTTTCTTGATAGTTACTCTCTACCCAAAGAGTACTCCCAGACTATTATTTACTCAATTAAGGAATACATTTTTAATGAATCAGTATAGTATTGTCTTTATTTTATACTAACTGGTCATATTTACTTTAAATATTTTAATTTTTCAGGGGTGAATTATGTGTACTATTTTCCACTATATCTCAGTATGATCTTATTTCATTTTATGTGATAATTCTGAGTGTGTGTGTGTGTGTGTATGCATATGGGTATGCAGGAGTAGAAGACAGAGGACAACTTTCGTGCAATCACTTCCTTCTACTTGATGTGCATTCTGAGAATTTGACGTACGCCATCATCAGGCTTGCCCAGAAAGCACTTTTACCCAGTGAGTCATCTTATCAGCTGACCTTGGTTCAGTTCTATTACATGAAAAAAACATTAATAGATAAGCCATTCTGGAGAATGTGCTATGTGCTCGACATTCCTCTAAGTACTACACAGGACTCAGCTGATTTAATTTTTAGAACAATCTGATATTGAGACTACAATTGTCTTTTGAATATAGATGAGGCAAAAGCCAACAGAAAGCTTAGGCAATACTATTAAATGGAAAATCTTAGATAATGAATAAAGAATGTTTTCTGCCAGACTCTGGCTTTAAAAGCCTCACTATAAATTCCTGAAACTGCACACTTATTTTCTTTTTTGTATTCTTCCTAAAGTTAATAATTACCCATAAGAAGTTAAGAAAGAGCCATTTCGGTTGTTAAAGTGGTAGATGTTCTATAGAGTACATTAATTTTAACCACCATTACTTGTTAAATACATCAGTAGTGAAAATTTTCAAATTGATTTCTAGCTTTCTTGTTTACTTATGTAGCTAAATGCTAACTTTAATGGAAGACGGTTCTATGACTTCATATGGGAGCATTATGTGGTTTATGTGGTATCTATGGCTACAGATACCAACAGACTGGTTGGGTGATCCACGAACACGAGCAATTTTAAGCAGGTATTTCAGCGATAGACAGCAGATTTGTGGAGTCTCAGCCCAAGGAACCCACACTTAAGGGTAATTAGGTCCTTGTTCCTATCATGTAATCCTTTGCTGGAGTTTTTATGTGATGTCTAGAAACATACTTGTTTTTTTCTTTCAGTATGACTATGCCACACCTACTTATTTGTGAACATATTAATTTAAATATCAATAGAAAGTCTGCTGATGATGTGGTGTGGGAAGTCCTTCTGTATATGTGTTGCTTTTATTGGTTAATAAAGAAGCTCCTTTCAGCCAATGGCTTAGCATAATATAGCCAGGCTGGAACAGATATATAAAGAGTAAGCAGAGTCAGTGAGAAGCCATGTAGCCCCACCAGAGACAGACACCAGACAAAATTTTATCCAGTAAACCACAGACACGTAGCAATATACAGATTAATAGAAATGAGTTAAATTAAGATATAAGAGTTAGCCAAGAAGAAGCTAGAGCTAATGGGCCAAGGAGTGATTAAATTAATACAGTTTCTGTGTGGTTATTTTTGGGAGGAGCTGCTGGGCAGTTGGGAAATGAACTAGCAGCCTCCAACAACAAAGCAACATCCTATATCAATAATGTCTATGAAGTTTTTATTAACAGAAAAATATCTTTTAAATTTTGGGCTTTTACATTGACCAGTAGGTCAGTCTTTAGTGACAAGTCCTGAGAGAGAGGATGTGGAGAGCAGAAGGTAAAGATATAGAAAAGTTTGTGATCAGGAATTCTTGTAAAAGCTATGACCTATTACTTTCAAACTTATTAAAAAGTACATATTCTTATACAATATTTCCAGGGGATAAATGGGACAAAATCAGCAAGAAACTAATTAAACAACATTGCAAAATTTGGACATTACAGACAGATCCCAAAGTGGCCTTGGGATTGATAACCAAAGCCATGGTAACACAGTGGGAATAGTTGGGCTCTCAGGATCTGAAGTCACATCTCCTCCAATGCTTTGGCAGCAAGCCATCACTGTTTATACCAAGAATGATCCCAGTTGTAGACAAGGAACTATGTTCCTTTTCCATACCTCAGGAACTTGGGCCAAAGCTCTCAATATCCTGGCCACAGGGTATTACTGGCTGCCAAGCATGCTTTTAGGCATGGTTTTAGACCTGGTTTAGATATGGTTTTAGACAAGGAGCTATATTCTTTTTCCATACATTATGGCCTCAGGGAAATCCTTAGTCAATCGGTCCAGGCCTCATCAAAATCTCTCACATGTTCTTTTATATCTTGCATATTTTTTATTTCAAAATGATGTCCTCTATAGATTCAAGATACAGTATGCTGAATTTCTTAATTAAAGATCACTAATGGTTGGCCATTAATATTTGACACTAATAATATCACAATGACAATCATGTTAATTTCTTAGTGCTTACTTACTGTCAATCATGTGGTAAGGCATGTACAAATCCTATAAAATTCTGAAATGATGGGCCTATTTTTAGTAAAAATAAATGTTTCCTCTGTTTATTTTCACATTGGACAAAATTAAAATCAAATTTTCACATATAAGAAAACCTAGAAAGAGGAGCAAATGAGGACTTAATATCATAAATCATAATTTTCTTTTTGTTGAGAACCATATAAAGACATATTTGTTACCTAAAAGTAAATAACATTGTATCTTTAAATAACAGCTGTGTGAAAACAACTTGAAATCAGTTGTAGGATGCTGCCTGTTTGTTTCCCGGCTGCCCAGACTCCCGAAATAATCGCACAGAAACTGTAATAATTAAATAACTGCTTGGCCAATCTCTATAGCATATTTCTAGTAAGCTCTTACATATTAAATTAACCCATTACTATTATTTTATATTTTACCACGAACCTCGTGGCCTACCGGCAAGATTCCAACTTGCAGCTTGTGTCTTTCCCTTCTGGCAACTCCTTGGCATCTCTATGACTCTGCCTTCTTTCTCCCAGCATTCAGTTTAGTTTTCCCTGCCCACCTCTATTCTGCCCTGCCAGGCCTAAGACAGATTCTTTAGTTAATCAATGGTATTCACAGCATACAGAGGGGAATCTCAGATCACCTCCCCTTTTCTATCTACATAAAAAAGAAGCTTTTAACTTTAACATAGTAAATTACATATAATAAAACAGTTATCAGGCAAGAATTACAGTTATAATATTTATATCTGCTTTATCTTTTATCATAACTAAGGAAAACTATAACTATCTATTCTTTAACTCCATCAAAGTCCCCAGAAGAATAAAATACTACCTAAGTTAACAGGAAGTGCATTGTAAGAAACTTCTAAAACTCTAGAATTAACAGAGACATCTTGCTGCCTGGACAGTCACCCAAAGTTCTTCTGTATTGTTGGGGCATCCATCTTCAGCCTACAGGACCATAACATCTGACAGACTTTTCCATGAAGCAGGAAATTTCAAAGACAGTTCCATCTATATTGGCAGTTGGTCAGTCATTTTCTTCTGTGTCCTGCAGAATGTCTGGCAGTCTCTTTTGTGAAGCAGGAACCCTGAAGGACAGTCTCTCCTTTAGGCAAGTTCAGCAGTCATTTCTCTCTGGGTCCTGAATGTCCACTTTGTACAGTATAACACCAAGCAGTCCAGGAAAGAGCAGTTTCTTGCCCAGATGGCTAGCAAACTACATAAGGAGCCTCTTCGATGCCCATCTTCTTCTTGTAATAACTGGTGCTGCCAGGAGCAGATGTGGCTCATTGTCATGAAAAGTCCTAAGTTATTAAAACATTTTAAATGCCATATTCTGTACCACTTTGAAGTGGTTGAAGAATACCTAGCTATCTGAAATATATCTCTGTATATCTAGAAAACCTAACTAACCTATCTATAAACTTTATTGTTATAGATGACTCTCTATTAGCCTATATTTCTTAATTATAAATTACATTTTTAAATGATCTGCACAAACACAATACCTTATTCAAGAGCAGAAATATATATAACACAAAATTGACCTTAAATTTGTATCAACAAACCAAGATCTATACCAACACAAAGTATTCATATCTATATCATATCCCACTTTATATGTAACCAAATATTTATAAGCAATAATTTAGGGAATTTGGGTGAGTTCTCTCCAAACTGCTTTCTGCTTTTTGTTGGGTGAAGTAGTTTTTGGGGGTGTTCATGGTGACCTTTCAGGGGATCTTGGTCCATCAAACCACATTAGTATGGAAGGATTCCACAGGTCCTCATCTTCTGTGGAAAGAAAGAAGAACCTCTTTTCTAAAGCAACAAATCTTTAGACCCAAGTTCTGAAGACATGGTACCTTTAAAATATCTGTTCTGGTTTAGCTTAGCAGCCCATACAATCAAATGCCTCTCTGTACTTAGCTCTTTCACAGTCAAAAAATTTAAAGGAAACCCAAAATATATATAATCCAGACTCTCTGTGACTTATTTTTCTTATTCTATTACTTTTTCAACAAGTTTAATATTTATTTTATTATCTTTACTCCTTTAATCTATGACTGACTATACTCTTTTATATCACATTTCCCCTCTCTTTACTCTTTTCCTTCTCTCTCCCAAGCCGAAGCACATTTTTTAAAACACACTGTGTCTCGTTTAGAGGTCTTTAATGTCTGAATCTGTCCTATTATGTATCAGAAATCCTTTTCAGTCCAGAAATGCTTCTTAAAATGCTAAGCAACATTACTGGAACTAAGACTGATTTGCCTTTTGGTTCCACCCTGTCCAACATGTCAGAGGTCCCTTCATTGACTCTGGGAGACATTCTCTCTTGCCCATATCCAGGGTCTAGTTGCAGCAGGTCTGTGTTGCCAGTAAGCAAGTTGTAGCTCTCTGTTCACAAACCCTATTTAAATGCTCCAAGGCCAGACCTCCCGAAGGAGTCAGAGTTTGTGCTAGAAACACAGACCAGGAAGCTGCCATTTCAAAATTGTACAGTATTTTTTATGCTATTGCTGAATCAGGAAGACCTCTCTTAAAGGAGCTGCAGTATGATGCCAGCAAGCAGAGCCCATCCCCCCAAAAAATGTGGCTAAACTTTGTTTTTTAGTGTCTATAATTCCTTTCCAAGCCCTCTCATGTTTTATGTGGATTTAGCTAGCACGTGTTGGGGCACCAATTTGCAGTGGGCGGGGAGGCCACTCATTTGTTCCTGGATGCTCAGACCCAAAATAATCACTCAGAAACTATATTATTGGCAAGGCTATTTGGCCAACAGCTTAAGCATATTTTTTGGCTAACTCTTATATCTTAAATTAACCAATTTCTATTATTTTATATTTTATCATGAGGCTCATGGCCTACCGGCAAGGTTCCAGCTGGCAGCTCACATCTTTCCCCTCTGGCAGCTCTATGGCATCTCTATGACTCCTCCTTCTTTCTCTCCACATTCAGTTTAGTTTTTCCTGCCTACCTCTATTCTGCCCTGCCAGGCCCACGACAGATTCTTTATTAATCAATAGTATTCACAGCATACAGTTGGGAAGCCCACATTATATATCTCTATTCCCTTGAATATAAGTTAAAGTAGCTTTCTATGGTGTCTTCTTTTAGATGATGCCAGTCTGGACATTATTTAATTTGTTCATTACTGAGTGCACATATGGCAAATATGAATTTTTATATTTGTCTATATACATGCATAGAATTGTGTGTGTTTGCAGGTGTGTGCACAGAGACCAGAAGAGAGTGTCAGAACCTTCAAAGTATGAATAAGGGAATTATAAACAGTAATCTTAAAAAATCATGTGCATTTGGAAAGAGGTTTAATGGATGAGTTGTGCATATTTAAATGTGTCAGGCAAATTTTAATTTACTGCATTTACAAATATTTAACATGAATCACTAAGCAGTATTTAGGAAGTTAAAGATATATGCTACATTTGAATTGTAGTAATTGGCAATGTACTGTATTGTACCTTTTAAGAATCCATTTCTATAGCAATAAGGGCTTATTTAAAAACCTTTTGGGGCAAACAAGGGCAACAACCACAGGCTACACTATTTTGTAAATCAAATGGACTACTCTGGCCAAATATTTTAAGAGACATTTATCATACCTAATACTGGAGTTTTGTTTAGTCCATTGTTCTTGTGATGAGCATTGCCAGTTGTAGTGGTATAACTTTAAGATATATTTGCACACCTAATGCACATATATTAATGCATATTCTTATATGAATTGTGCACAACTTTCAATAAATATGAAATATGATTCCTTAAGGCTGTTAGTCAAACTTGGTGATCTTTGTCTCTCCTCCCAATCATTCTTTTGATTTGACCTTCTTTCTCCCTCTGAACTTGAAGTTCTGAGCCACACCTTCACAATTTCTGCTATATTTCATCTGTATCCTGTTATACACCTCTTAGTCAAAAAAACTTCATAGTCCATTTATCATTTCCTGGTTTCTGTAGTTACTGTGGGTTTATACCAATGTCTAAAAATTTGGAGCTAGAAAATAAAGATGATCGAAAACTTGCAATCCCTGTCCTTCTGGATCTTGGTTATCTTACTCAATATATAATCTTTTCTAAGTCTGTACATTTTCCTACAAATTCCGAGATTTTACTTTTCTTTACAGAAGAATTGTATCCCATTGCATATACACACCATATTTGAAATATCCACTCAACTCTTGAAGGAAAGCTAGGATATTTCTTCCAATTTCTAGCTATCATAAATAGAACAGTAATGCACATTGCTGAGCAAGTAATTATGGAGTTGCATATTGAATACACAAAGAAGAGAGATAGTTAGATTATATGATGGAATTATTTTTAGGCTTTTGATGTTGTTTAAAACTGATTTCCAGAGTGACTGGAAAGTTTTCAAACTTAGCAACAGAGATTGAGAGTTCTCTCTTCTTTACATTCACTCCAATCTTCTTGTCAGTTGTTTTGTTGACTTTTGACTGTGTTTTTACAAAGTGCTTTTGATTTATATTTCCTTAACCAATAGTGTCTACAAGTATTTTTGATCTATTTCTGAGCCATTTTTAATTTCTTCTTTTTCCAACTCTCTGTTCTGACTCCAAGCCCATACTTCAAATGGGCCATTTGTTTTTGTTTTCTTTGTAGGTTTTGAATATTAATTATCTGTCAGTTTATTGCTAGTGAAGATTCCCTCACATTTTATAGCCTCCCACTACACTCACTTGGTTGTTTCTTTAGTTGTATCTAAGATTTAAGTTTTATGAGGTTCCACTTATCAGTTGTTGGTGAATGGAATTTTACACACATATTCTTTCCCTTAACCTACATTTTATAAAATATTTCCTATGTTTTATTTTAGAAATTTTGGTATTCCAGATTTAAGATTGGAGCCTTTGATATTGTATCTAATTTTTGAGCATGAAAATAGATGATAGATAGATGATAGAGTGATAGATGCTGAAGATGACAGATAGGTAGGTATGTGGGTAGTTAGGTAGATAGATGGATGGATGGATAGATAGACAGACAGACAGACAGGTAGATGGTAGATAAGTAGATAGATATTTTTGCAAGTGTACATCCAGGTTTTCTAGCACTGCACTGTTAGAAAACAGGATTTAGATTGTATTAACTGGATCTAACATGAAAGCCTTCATCTTGCCATCTGGTTTGAACAGAATTAGGAAATGTTATGTAGGTTGGTGGTGTAGGAGGTCCTTCTATCCATGTGTTGCTTTCAGTGGTTAATGAATAAAGAAAACTGCTTTGGCCTAGTTAATAGGGAAGAACTTAGATAGGCAGAGAAGACAGAACTGAATGCTGGGAGGAAGAAAGGCAGAGTCAGAGAGACACCATGGAGCTGCCAGAGTCAGACATGCTGAATCCTTCCTGTTAAGTCACTGCCATGTGGTGATACACAGATTAATAGAAATGGGTTAAACTGAGATGTAGGAGTTAGCCAATAAGAGGCTAGAGATATTAGGCCAAGCAGTCATTTGATTAATACAATTTCTGTGTAGTTATTTTGGGCTAAGCTAGCTGGGCAGCCGGGAAGAACAAGCAGGCCCTTTCCCTGCAGCAAGTTGCCAAAGTAGAGAAGCAGTTAATAGTTCTACCTAACTATTACACATATGAGCCAGAACAATTATCAGCATGGCAATAAATCAGTAAACGTGTAGTATGCGTTTGTGTGGGACAATTCTATAGTCTGTCAATTATGCTTTAAATAAACTTCAATTGGCTAGTAGCCAGGCAGGAAGTATAAGTGGAACAACCAGACAGGAAGTAGAGGCAGGGCAATGAGAACAGGAGTATTCTGGGAAGAAGGAAGCTCTTTCTGCATTCCTGTCCAGACACCAAAGAAGCAGGATGTGACTTGCCCTGCTGAAAAAGGTACCGAGCCATGTGGCTAACATAGATAAGAATAATGGGTTAAATAATTTATAAGAGCTAATACGAATGGGCCAATTAGTTTATAATGTATGTAGACCTCTGTGTAATTTCTTTGGGGGCTTACCAGCTGCGGGAACTGGGCAGGACAGAAACCCCAACAAGCAGGCCCTCATGTTACAATGCAGTGCCCATATATTGGTGGTAACCAACAATTGTGTAATGTTGTGTAAGATCCTAAACAAGACAGAAATAAAGTCTGGTACTAGAAACCTAGTCATCTTCCTAGGGAGAGTGAGGTCATGTGCCTTACAAAAACAGATCTACAACCATCACTTTGCTAGGCCATCATAGGTCCTAACATTCTAGTTCTTGCTGTTATACCACGGCTTTGCTAACTTTTGAATTGCTGTAGTAAAACATCATGGCCAAGGCAAGTTAAAATCAAAAGAATTTAATTCATGGCACACCATTCTAGAGGGTTAGATTTCATGACTACCAAGTTTTAGGCAAGCATTGTAGCAAGCAGGGAGGCATGGCCCTGAAACTGTAGCAGTAGAAGAGAGTTCACATTTTGATTCCCAGTCATGATACAGAGAGATTTTATTCTGAATAGGATGGACGTTTGAAACCTCAAAGTTTACTATCATTACACACCTGTTTTAACAAGGTTATGCTTCCCAACCCTTCCCAAATACTTCCAACATTTGGGAACCAAGTACTAAAATATATGTGCCTATAGGATCCATTTTCATTCAAACCACCACATGCCCTCAAATCCTTGTAGCTTTAGGTAAAGCAGCATCTCTTTACTGTGAATGGAGACCATCACAGAACATCACAACAGGACACAATGTTGACACTGTGGGAGTCCAGCCCTAATGAATATATCTACATCATAGCTCCTGTATCTATGGCTCAAGAAATAGCTTGGTGAATGATTTGGTAACTTGGGAAAGCTATTTTTTGCTTCCTTTTTGTCACCTGTATTAAGAAACATGAAATTTTCTTACACCACTCATCATTAAATTAACTACAAGGTTGGATTTAAAATTTTGTATTTTACTTAATTTGTTAAATCACAAATATAAAGGCAAGCTTTGATTACAAATTTGAAACAACACCTATATTAGTTGCAAAAGTAGCATATTCAATATAATTCATTATAAATGTAAATAAACTTGCATAAATAACTGAACTACTAATCAGCAGTGGGAATCTGAATGTCTCCTAGCATATATGATGAAATGAAATCATTTAATTTTAGACATGAAAGAAGATATTGAAATAGTTGGTGGAGAGGAAAGTGTCATGAGAATTACTCTATACTGTCTTCACACATTTTCAGAATTTAGTCATAATGAAGCCATTTCTATGGAAATGAGACTATTATCTAGTCATTCTGTACAACTGAGTCATTCATAATAGTTTCTGAGAACAGTGATAGATTTTAATGCAGCTTCCCAAGAACTTCCTTTGTCATGAGCACCAAGGGCATAGAAGAATCCTTTATTGAATATGTTCACCAACAGCAGATGTGTTTTTTATCACACAATAGTAAATTTAAAGGTGAAATTCTATGTAAGTATAAGCATTAACAATACGAGATCTAGGGACTCAACATGCTTCTATCATAGATAACTCTTTGTCAGGGCTTCAGAGTTAAGCTAATTTGAACATAAGGAGAGTGTTTATCAACCTTGTACTTCAGGTAGGAAAGTCAGGAAGAAATGGAGAAGTACACTTTTTCTATCAATGTTTGTTTCAGTGTCTTTACAACAAATGTTTGAGAAAATGAATTTTAGTCAGAAAAAGTCAATTTTTAATTTGGTTTCATCATCTCTTCACAAGAAAATATTGCCTTTTTACTATATTGTTCCTTATTTAAGTGTAAAATAACATTTCACATGGATATATTTTGGTAGTATGTACCATAAATTGAATAATATAATGAATCCAAAATGTGAAGAATGTACTAAACCCTCAGTAAATAATTGTTACTATTAATATTTAACTGAGATATGCAATGATATATGTATATTTCAGTTTACAACCTAGAAAAAAATAATGAAAAGCAAGAAATTATTTATCAAAACACCACTTTTGATGTATAATAATTTTTCACTCAAAGAATTATTAAAATAATCCAATTCTTTTCCTTACATAAACTGATTATTTCAGGTTGTATTTTGGACAATTGTGTTTAAATAAGTGCCAGTAAGCACATACTAAATATTAACAGAGCAACTCTTTCCCATAACATTCTTAGGACAAGCAAGCCAATTGGAACACAACTGTCTGAAATGTACTAGAGATTATATCTGGGAAAGATGAAAGGTAAATGGCTATATCTAGATTGAGGGCACACTGATCAGAGTTTATAATTATGTTCTGACATCCAACAAAAATGAGCATGCCTTACAAATTAAATGTGAATGCTTAACACAGGAGGCATGAAATCAAATCAAAGACCAATACAGGCAATAAAATACACAGGAGGTAAAAGGCCTCTGCCTTCCTCCTGGAGTGTCTCTCATAGCTCCCCAAGGCCTTGTTCACCATGAGTCACTCCTTTGACCAAGTTCTCATGCAGAGAGAGCTCTTTAATATTCTGCAGAATAACTAAACAAGAAAGTAAATAAACAATTTTATTATTATAATAACTATGTCATTATGTTTTGATTATGTATCACTCTCTATATTTGGAATTTAAAGTTTAGGCTGGAATAAAAATTCCAGTTTATGTTCTATCTACTTTTGGTATAACTTAAAGGTATTTTTATTAAAACAGTTACTCCTTCATTATAGTCAATCATTATTGCAACCATCCTGTATCCATGTGCATCAATACTTGTTCTAGGGTAAAAGCATAATGAAAACACATATAAACATATATGTACATGTAGTATATGAAGCCTATTTATCTGAATCTGGATTTCTCACACACCACATATTTGTCTTCTAGGGAATAAGAATTCTTATACAATGGAGAATAAACAACAAGCATCCCCTGCATCTTCCTTTTTTGTTGTTGTACATGACATTTTCTTATTTTTCTTATTTATACACCTTTGTGCTTACAATCACTGTGGTTGAGAAGCAGCAGCTTAATATCCAGTAATGCCCTCAGAAGGCGATTGCAGACAAACATCTCTTAATGTATAGCATCTTTCTCCATTATCTCTTCTCTTTTTGTTCAAATATATTTTTCTAAGGCGAGGTCTCATTATTAAGCCCTATGAGGCTTGGACCTCTCTATATAGATTGGGCTGACTGAAACTTACAGAGATCTTACATTTGTGTCCTGAGTTGTGGGGTTTAAGGCATCTGATTGACCTTCCAATATATTTTAATGCAAATATTCTTTGCCTCACAGTACTTTCAGTTTCTAACCTGGTCATGTGATCTTTCCTTCTCACCAGTGCATCTCTGTGTAATGATGTCATCTACCATGAACTTGCCTTGTAACGAGGAGTCACAGAAACACACTTATGAAGCTGCAAAAACGTGAGCTAAAGGAGCCATTTCCCATGACCAAGGGGCGAGATGAACTAACAGAAGACCTATGACTCATTAATAAGCTAAATAATTTTTATTAGTCCAAGGAGCTTACTTACTATTCTTTTTAAAATTAGTTCATATTTTCATCATTTACTCCTTCTGTTCCCTATTTGCAACCCTCCTTCTGTACCCACATAGTGCTCTCTAAAGTTCATAGTCTCAATTCCTTTAATTGCTCCTACGTATTAATAGAAATATTATAAATATAAGTAATTGACCTTAATTTAAAAATGTGTGACTTAAACATATGAACTGTTATAACATTGTTGATGAGATTACAGGGAGATATTAAACTTTTTTATATATGACTTCAGGGTTGACCATTTGATATTAGATACAAATCAGTGTCTTTTCCCTAGGGAAGACATTTCTCCCACTCTCGGCATTCATAGTTGGTGATAATTCTCTCACAGGGTTTGTAAGCCTTTGAAATTTCCTCCCTCTGTGTTAGTATGCCAGTTGGTGTCCTTGTTCAGGTATTTAAGTAACCATGTTGACGAGAACTCACGGCTGTGGCTTATCTGAAAATTTTATGAGTCCAAATCTTATAGCAAACTTCCTGTTCAGGTATTACAATGATTTTTTTTGCATCTACTTCTGCTATATTCTGTCAGTCTTACGTGCAGGAGTTGTGTTATACAGAGCTTGATGGGTGTACTAATATAGATTGGTAGTTATGGCCTATTAGCAATTGGACTACATTGCTTTAGGCTCTCCTGACTTTCAAAGTTTCTGCTGAAGGAAGAGATCAGCTGTTACTCTTATGTAATTTTCTTTATGGTTGACTTGTGTATTTGCTCTTGCAGCTTTTAATGTTCTTTCCTTTTCTGTATACCTAGTGTTTTAACTATGATATGCTATAGGGTTTTCTTTTGGGCTCTCATCTAATTGGTGTCCCGTGTGCTTCTTGTATCTCTATGTACTTGTCTTTCCTAGTTTGGGGAAGTTTTCTGCTATTATCCTCTTGAAGTGCTGGTTTATGCTGCTTACCTGGGGTTCTTCTTCCTCATTTATTCCACTATGTACTATTGTTGTAGCATCCAAAACTTCCTGTATAATTCTTTGCTGTGTTTTAATTTTTGTTAATTATACTAAATACTCTGACTTTAACTCTTGATATTCTATCTTCCACTTTATTCATCTCCTTGTAAGAATTTCCTTTGAGTTTTACTTTGGTTACTTGGTTGTTCAACTTCATTTTCATTTCAGCTTGACTATACTTCAACACTTCATTTAATTGCATGTTCAAGTCCTGGACTGTCTTCACTACTAATATCAGCATGATTTTGCTCTGTCTTTGCCATCATTAAGTCATTTATTATTACTGTTATTATTATTATTACTAATTTTTGCTGAAATATTTCTTTGTGTTCTTTTAAAAGTTTTAGAAGTTTTTGAAGATTATAATTGTTCTTTTAATTCTTGTGCCCTGGGATTCATTGAAAATTCTCCAATTTTATGGAACTGGTGGATTGGAAGTGGAGAGTTATGCCTCCATTTTTCATATTGTTTTGTTTTTTCAATGCTATCTGGACAGGTGTGGGGGGTGTTTTTAGTTATGTGTCTGATATTGAAAGGCAGGTAAGAGCAGCAATCAGGATGTTTGATATGATTTGTGCCTAGAGATTGGATATGGTAGAGTGGACATGGTGGACAAGGATGGTATGCAGGAATGCATCCTGGTCTAAAACTGGTGCATTTCTGCATTCCATCCTTGAGTTTATTTAAAACTATCAGAATTACTATTTTTATCAACATGCTTATTTTCTTCCTTTGGATTGAGATAAGTTTTCCAAGTGGGGGACTTTTATTCACTTGACAGTATAGTAATTTTTATAACTTTTTAAAAGTTTTTTGAGAATCTCATATGTTACTATATTTGCATAATTTCTACCATTTCCATTTCACTTCCAACTCTTTCCATGATCCTCTTTTCTCCATCTTAAATTCACAACCTTTCTTTTATTCATTATTGTTTCACATACACACACACACACACCAATAATTAACAAAATTCTTTTAAAAACAATATGTTTAGTTAAAAAAAATCACACTTCTTGAGGAATGTTGGACAATCCTGATAGTGCTACACAGTGTATGCCATTCAGTATATAGTCAAGGGAAACTGATAATTATTGAATGAGAATTGAGAGTACAAATAATGGTTATTGACTTTTAAAGTTTAAACTTAATCTCATGCAGGTAATTAATAAGCAGTGTTTTTGAAATAAGAATGCTTCTGAGACTAGAAATTGGCCTCATTGGGTAAAGATACTTGCTGCCAAGCCTGGTTGATGTCCTAAGTTTGACTTCTGGCAAACATGATAGGAAAGAACAGACATAGACATATTGTTTGCTGACTTTTATGTGTATGTTTTACTCTTTATTCACATGTTCATAACCGTATACTTCTCCACATGCAGATTCAACATAAATAAATTTAAGTAAAGAACTAGAAAATATGATACAGTATTGTTAAAAACAATGTATCTGTATGTCTTACAGGCAGAACATGGGGTTTATAACTGGGTGATATTGATTTCTGTTTTCCGCTGTTGCATTCAAAGTACCTCCCAATATCATGAAAGCAATTTAGTAGGGGTCAGGCTTCTTTCTGTATACTAGCTTGATTTTTCCATATTCAATGATGTAAATAATGACACATGTTATCGGAATAGCCATTACCTTTTGGATAGGACTTCAGGCTCACTTCTTGGGATAAAGCCTCCACCTAACACTGCAAAAGTGGCCAAGACTCTGAGACTAAGTAGGTCTTGGACTTCAGCGAAAACATACATTCTGCTAAAAGAATATGGCTGTAAAATAATACCTAATGACATATTGCTATTTCCACTGACCAGTGCCTCACTCAACCCTTATCAAAGAATTATCTTCTTGCAACAGATATGAATTAACACAGAGACTCACAACTGGGTAATGAACAAATAAAGAAACACATCTTTTGAGCACGCATTCATAAGTGAGATGTCTTCCTGAAACCCTCCTACAAGGCTCTGGAATCTGCTAAAGAGGAGGTAGGAAGGTTGTAAGAGCCAGCAGTGGTATATAACTGTAGGGAAGCAGTGTCTTTCACACAGCACAGGATTGTTAGACTATGAACTTACAGAGACTGGCACAGCAAACACAAAATCTGTACAGGTTCAAACCAGACAAAATCCCATTCCTGAGAAGGGGAAAGGGACACAAGTTCCATCCTTAAAAAGGAAATTATTTGGAACTGATACCTGCTGAGAAAAGAAAAATCAGTTTGTTTTTCCAATAGAGGGCAACAGAGTATATCAACCACTATTAATACTGGCAAGCTTCATACACAGTAATATTAGACCACAAAAGCAGCTCCATGGGTTGGTGGGAGTGGTCGAGGTGGATTGTTTTCTGTGGGCTTTTGTTTTGTTTTGATTTGACAGTTAGATTTTACACTTAGATTTTCATTTTCTTTGAGAAAGAAAGAGAGGGGGAGAGAGAGAGAGAGAGAGAACTTCAGGTCTTGAGGATCTGGGAGACATCTGGAGGGAGGTTTGGGGGATCTGGGAGGAGTTAAGCAAGAAGAAAACATAATCAAAATATATTGTAACAGAAAATATATTAAAATAAAAGATTGTGAAAAGGAATATATTTATTTTTAGAATATATTTTTTCTCTCCAGAATCTTTAAGTAGTGCCTCCAAAAAAATTTTTAGCACATATAGAGTTGTTTATGGTAGTTAAGATATGATTGTAAGTCTAATGTTTTATTATGGATATTTAGATGAATACTCAGCATGCAAAATAACTCCAGGAATAAATTGTTCACCGTATTTTTAGCAGTTAGGAAAGTACATTTGAAAGTTAATGCAAGTGACTGTCAGAGGGGAAGTACTCATAAATTAGCCTCTAGAAAGGACATGACATCCTCACTTGCTTTAGGTAAAGACTATAATGTGCACTTTGTACTTAGGAGCATCATTAAAACTCCCAACATACAATTCTTTGGCTAAATCAACCAGTAGCAATCTGCACAAACTTCTATTTAGTATTTTATACTGTTAAACAATTTTCTCTCTATTTATGTATTTTAGGTGTTTAATGACTATAATACTAACTAGAAATGTAGCAGTCTAGCCAATGAAGAGCAAATATTGATAGCTATTAAAATATTTTTATATTTCTTGGGCAATGTGAGGATCAAGCTCATAGATGTTAACACAAAGTGTAAGTACTATATTAATTAAAATTATGCTGTATTTAAAATATTTTTAATTATGCCATGATTCATAATTTTTAATATGCCAGATTAAATTTGAGATCATAGTTTCCAGAATACAGTTTATAATTCAGAAGCATATGTTATCAAAAACAAAAGTACTTATAATATTTTTTCTAGGATAATATGGAATTGAATCATCTGGGTAGCCCACTTTGTCTGGCACCTAAATTCTTCTGACACACTTAACATTCCTTCTTAATGTATTCAGAAAAGTAATTAAATCTTTAAAAGCCGTTCCTATGTTTCTGACCTACTATAACTTTCATCAATTAGCGTATACAAGGAAAAAAGAAATTTCTCCTTCCATTAATCAAGGTAGTTACTTTCTTTAAAAAGTCAAACTGAACATCATGCATTTAAATTTAGGGATGCTTTTAAGTGCCTTAAGGTCATATCAATCCACGGAATTTTTCCCCTTAATTACATATCTTTGCATAAAGATAAGCAAGCTAAATGAAGTTTGAATCAAATTTCAAATTTTATAAGCATTTAAAGCTTGATAAAATAAAAAATGGGACTAGATTTAAGCCTCAGATATTAAGGCGTGATGTAGACCTGAATTTAATTTTCAGTAAACATAGCAGGTATCTTAGAACCACCTCTCTCTAACTCCAGCATTTTCTTCTGGGCTTGGTGGACATCTGAACATATGTGCATATATCCCTACAGAAGTACACAGATAAACACATGATTAAAAGGAATATAAGTACATATATACATATATATAATAAGTGGATAAAATAGTTTTATTCCAATTATAAATGATAAAATAAATCAATTTAACATAAAAATGTAAGCATTCTGCAACATTAATTCCATACTGATAATGCTGTGAATACTGCCTATTTCTTGTTTTTAGAAGAATATTCAAAACTAATAAATATAGGAGCCTTATCAACTTTTGCCATTGAGCTGTGATAATCCTATGAAATGCAATGAGTGATCTTGATATGTGTCAAATTTATTATTTATCACTTTTAAACATTACCGTTTCCCTCACTCTCTGATCTTACAATCTGAGTTTAAGTGTTTCACTGGTCGTGTTGAATATTTATTGCTATTGTGGACACTCAGTTTAGGTGAGAGATCCAGTCATCGGCATATCCTCCTTAGCTTCCGTGCACTCAAGACAATAGCCCAGTTCTTAGCTTTGTGGATGCTTCGTTTGCCCCAATGTGCTTCATACTGACTCTGTAATGTTGCTTATTGCACTAAGCTTTTACCTGAACATCAGTTTCCTAGTGTAAAATTAGGACAATAACGCATCTATCAAATAAGAGCAGTGACATAATTTGATTAGCATGTAGGCCCCGATGAATATTAAAGACTTCCTACTTTAGACTCACTATAGATGTAGTATATAGTAACTATCAAAAATGTATCATTAATACCCTACATTAATACGGTACATTTACTAAAGTTGACATGTTATTAACTAAAGTCCAAACTTTACTTGGGTTTCCTTAATTTTTACCTAATTTCTTTAATTCTTTCCCTTTTTTTCTACTTGAGGGTCCTATGCTGTGAGCTTCATAGACCTAGTCATCACAGAGCCAAACTCTTCTCTAGATTGGGTTAATGTCTGATATACCTTGCTTTCCTTGTTCTTTGCAGTTTTAAGACGTTTTACCCAAGTTTTGTGGAATGACTCGTTCGTCGTTTCTGAATTAGTGGGTGGTAGTTATGAACTGGAGCAAAGAAGAGTGTGATGACAATGTGTCAACCTCATGTCATTTATATATCACAACTGTTACCATTGAGATAACACAATTTGTGCTGACTTTAGTCAACATCTGAGGACATTTTACTGGTGTGCTTTGCTTCACAGAGTTATTCTTTCTACTCTTACTTTTCACACTATTCTGTCCTACAGGTTCTTATCCTAATACAATCCATACTTTAAAGCCTGAAAGACACACTTTACCTGTTTGTCATGTTTTTATGACCATGTTTACCCTGGTTTGTATTTGTGCATTGAGTCTTTTGTTCCAGATTGGAGCTGAAGGCTCTTTATTTATGTGTGTATTTTGCCCTTTCCATGCATCTATTTGTGTGACTGTTTGTTATCAGCATGAACACGTGCACAGTAATCTTGTAACTTTTACTATAATTCAATAGTGCACTTTTTCAGTGTTCAAATTCTCTCCTATTGGCTATAAAAGTTTGTTTCTTTTAAAACCTTGTCTTTTGAGCATTGGTACTGTAATAGTTTGGATAAGATGTCTCCAGAGGCTCAGATCTTTGAATATTTTGGCCCCACTTACTGGCATTATGTAGTTAGGTTTGAGAATAGCCTGGCTGTAGGAAGTGTATCACTGAGGGTGGACTATGAGGTTGCAAAACCATTTCCACTTGAGTTCATCTTCTTTGTTTCATTCTGACAGTTCAAGATGTGAGCCCTCCTGCTCTATTTCTAACTGCTGTGCCTCCACTCTGCCATCATGAACACATAGAACCATCCAAATGAATCTTTTCATCAGTAAGTTCTCTTGATACCAATGATTTGTCATAACAGTAGAAAAGTAGCCAGTGATGCATATTTCTTTTGAAAAAGTAGTGCTTCCTCATTTTCTGGGATTATAAAGTTTTTCTGATTGATCTTATGTATTCTCTGCCATAGCTTTAGACTCAGCCATTTCTGTTTTCTATATGTTGACCTGTCTTCTTTAAATAAAGGATAGCATTTGAATTCCAGTTCTAACTGCTGAGTGTGGTCCTTGTTTCTAAACTTTGTTTGCATCTAGGATCTCTCCAAAGATAGAGCAATGAGACATTCCTTTATTTACTTACTTGCACTTATAATCATTTGTGTGTGTATTTATCTATAACCATCAAGGTGCCAATGGCTTCATATTTGTGTCTCCAACTCTAATCTACAATTTTATGAGATTCATTTTAGACTTTTCTCCTTTTCTTCTCTGTTATAAACATTTTGTAATTACTTATTGTCAGTGAAAAACTTGTCCCTACAATCTTCCACCTATGTGTTTAATTTTTGCACCATGACACAGGAATATGGAGTTGATCCTGCTAACTCATACCTCATGATTGTGAATTTCACCAATGAGATTTTAGAACTTCCATGCATTCCTTGTCACGTTAGTCTTTTTATCTCCACTGATTTCCATTCTTCTAGATAAGAAATCTTTTCCTGAACTATACTTAGTGTGGCTATTGCATTTAGATTAGTCAATCTTCCATTTAGGTAAACTCCGAAATTGTAAATGATCTACATGTGTTGACAAATATGTGCATACAGTCATAGATTACATGAGTCGTACTGCATAACTTCATGTGTATTTTTATAAGAATTATCATTTAAAAACAGTGTACCTCGAAAGTTTGCATCTATTCAGATAAAGAAAAGGTGAGCTACAAATATTACTGTATTAATATATCTACAGGGCAGCCCCTACTCCTAAGACTCAAGGGAAACTGTGAAACAGAAGCGGGTAAATATTGGAAAAGTCAGGAAACAGGTGCCGGCTCTCAGTGAGTGTCCCTTAAGTGTGACGGGGTTCTCCATTTGTGAAATATCAACACGATGGTTGTCTAAAGAAGACCTTAACAATGGTAACACCATTTGGCATGGTGACAAGGATAGAAAAGTTTTCATATAATCATAATCATAGAAGTATAGACAGAGGCACTCATTGGCTCTTAAGAGACAGAGAATCATTTTTCTCCAATAGTAAATTCCCTGATAGATTATCCATACCCAACTGGTCAGTTCTGAACACATATAAATAAATATAAGCGATATACATATATTTTATATACATAGATACAAAATGGTCTCAGTATGGTGTGTGTGTGTGTGTGTGTGTGTGTGTGTGTGTGTGTGTGTGTGTGTAAGAGAGAGAGAGAGTGAGAGAGAGACAGAGAGACAGAGAGAGAGACATGTCATGGTAGTCGTTCAAGTTCCATGCAGAACGTATGACTACAGAAGACACTTTTCCAGAAATCAGGCTCAGGTTATCAGACATCAGTGGTCAATACCATTAACCACTGAGCAATCCTTTTAGCTTTGCAAATAGCTGCAAGAACACAGTCAAAAGGATGACCCACGGTGAACAATGCCTTGGAGAACTGCGAGAGACACTCCAGGGGCAAAAGGCAGAGGATCTTTACCTCAGGTGCGTTTTGTTCTCTTGGTTGTTCTTGGACATAATTTTGTGCCTCCTGTGTTAAACATTTACATTAAACGTAAAAGACATGTTTATTTATCCTGAGTGTCTGGACACAGCTATAGGAAACAATCTGGTCACTGTGCCCTGAATCTGAATGTAGCCTTCTGTCTTGTTTTCACACTTCTCAAATACATGCCAGGCAATTGCGTTTAAATTGGTCTGTCCTTAGAAAGTTCTGGGAAAGGGCTGCGCTGTTAATATGGATTATGTGCTCTCTGAAGTTTATTTACAAGTTTTTCTGATTATATAGCTTTGATAATGTTTTTCTGAATTCAACCTACCTCCCTTGGCTCATTATTTCCTTTGCTACATTTGTGTATAAAGTACACTGAACCTGGAGTAAGGCTGTCTAGAGCACTAGACTGCAGTTCATCCATTTTTCTACTCCACAGATCCCAGGTTCAGCAAACAATATCTGCAAGGTTGGCTGAAGAGTTGACATATAGCTTTGGTTTTTTTTTTTTTTTTGTTACTTTGCTTTCCTTATTTATTTTATTTTTTGACTTTACAATATTATTATATCATTTGCCCCTATTTTCTGCTAGGCTTTCTTAGCCTCCTTATTTCCCAGGGAAAAGTGAGTTAGCTATCTACACACAGCCCCAGAATGCAGGACAATCCAGCCTCATATCTCAGGACAATCAGATGTGATAGGGAGTCAAGTCAAAGCAGGAACTCAGTTCATTACTGTGAGCATCAGCTTATACAGGTTAAGTGACATCCTGTGATGTGGAAGTACCTCCAGCCAATGAGAGGCAGCCAAGCCCTCCCTCTGGCTGGAGGGGCATCTACCTAGGTTTTGCTTTCTCATCCTCACTTGGTTCCCTCAAACTCAAGCCAGTTTTTCTCTGTCCTATAGGCCTCAAGGTACAAGCCCTGAGATAATTTTGGCACAACAATTTTCCTTTCTCTAAACCTTTTTATATTTCCTTCCTCATTTTTTTTTCAAATTCATGGCCTCTTTTTTCTTTAGTTATTATAGACATATATGAATATGTGTATCTCTTTATGTATTTTAAAACATTGGTATAACTTACATAGTCTGTTGTAATACAATTAACTTTGGTCAACATAATTCCCATCTCCCAACTTCTCTCAGTTTCTTGCATCCCATCACCTCACTGATTCAAGGAATACTTCATAGGATTAAATGTCTAAGACAAAATTCAATATTATATTGGATCAATATTTCGTTATGATATTTTCTTATCATTATAGAATAAATAAGGTAGGGGAAACTATTTTACATTGTGAAAACATTTAAAAACAAAGTTCATGTTTATAAATGTATTAATGCCCTAAGCAATATTAGTTCTATTAATAAATCAAACAAAATTATAAGATACATGCTAAACACATGATGGATGCATCAGTGTGGTGTGGGAGGGTCATTCTGTATTTGGGTTGCTTTTATTGGTTAATAAAGAAACTGCCTTGGCCTTTTGATAGGGCAGGACTTAGATAGACAGGGAAAGAGAACAGGATACTGGGAAGGGGACAGAATTGGAGAGAGCTGCCCGCCATGAAGCTCCCAGGTCAGACACGCTGAATCTTTCCTGGTAAGCCAAAACTCGTGGTGACACACACACAGATTATTAGCCAATAAGAGGCTAGAGCTAATGGGCCAGGCAGTATTTCAATGAATACAGTTTCTCTGTAATTATTTCGGGTATAAACTAGCCAGGCACCGGGTGGTGGGAGCCGGGCGGCCACCGCGACCAAAAGCAAGCCTGCGCGCCTCTTGAAACATCAGTGAGAAGGGGCATGTGAAAACTTATGATGACCCCTAGTAGCCAAATATCCTCTACAGTATGAAGTAATGCAGTCCTCTTGTTTAGGTAGCTACTGTATACACTTTTCAAAGGCTTGAATTTCAGATTGTTCAAATTCCTTCCCTTTCCTCATTTATCTATGGAAATGCAGAAAAATCTCTAGCTCTTCCAAAATGAGTACTGTGTTATTTAGTCCAAAATACAGGTGCTACCTCTGGGTGTTACAGAGAAGCAAGCTGCAATTCTGTGCTCTACTCTTACAAGTACAAAGTTCTGAAACGTACCGGTAGTCCTCAGTGGTATACTACACTAAGATGCTTATGCTTCAACAGCACCAATCATCTAGTGCTACTACATACTGAGAAACATGAATCATAATTATCAACATTAATGCATAGGCAACACAGGTGTGCTTACTCAGTATTAACAAATCTTTTTTAAAACTACAGCATTGGTATTATTAAAGGGTTTAATTTAATCCTGTTATTGCCATTTTCACAGTACTAATATCTTCATTTTCTTAATAATGTAATAGATTGTACTATTTCTTCTTGATTTCTAAAGCTAATCACTGTACTATTTCTTTTGATTTCTAAAGCTAATAATTGACAGAATGCTAGAAACAGAATTAAGTCTTATTATTGCCACTTCCTAGCTGGAAGTACTATACAATCAACCAGAAAGACTGGGAGTGGGGAGAAAGCGAAGATTAAAGAGCAGCCTGCCTTCACTAATTTAATATTCTTTTCCAAACCCTACAAATAAAGCATATGGCTCAAAACCATAAACGTAAACACATGATGTCATTTTTTCAATCTGGAATCACCACAGGAAGTTTTTGTTCTAAGTCTGGAGTATTTCCACAACTTTTACCAAAATTTGACATCTTTTTATATGTCTAACACACACACAGGACATGCGCATTTCAGGCAGTGCTGATCTACAAAGGTAAAGATTACCGTAGTATTAAGACACAATTAAAATAAAAATTCTTGGGAGTTCACCCAGGTAAATAGCCAGATATTACTCAGTATGACAGTCAGTTAAGAAATCCATTCTTTTGTTTTTTGACTTTTGGTTTTTTGTTTGTTTGTTTGGTTTTGTTTTTTTGTTTGTTTGTTTTTGTTTGTTTTTTTTTTAGACCAGGCTGGGCTCGAACTCACAGAGATCTGCCTGCCTCTGCCTCCCGAGCGCTGGGATTAAAGGCGTGTGTCACCACCGCCTGGATAAGATATCCATTCTTTTGTAACTACAGGGCAGATGAATAGATAAGTTCTCTAATTTCTTACTGTTCAGTTATAGGTTGATTTTAGGAAATACTTTCATAATTTTCCCATTTTGCATTCAAGACTATCAGATTTTATGAATGTTTAAAATGACTAAAGAAAAATTTTAGAATATTATGGTAGTCATAGAAGCCTACCTTTGAGCATTCCTGAATTCAGACCTAAAACTAGCAAGCAACTTTGATATTATGCTTAATAATCCTTATTGATATATCTTCTTTGTCACACAGAGAAAGGTTGATGTGGGAGGTAACGTATGCTGTGAATATGTTCTATTGTCATTGGTTAATAAAGAAGCTGCTTTTGGCTAATCATTTAACAGAGTACAGGCAGGCTGAAAGAGATATAGAGAGAGTGTAGGAGGAGTCAGAGAGAAGCCATATAGCCGCCCGCAGGACACAGATGCACCTGCACCGGAACCTTCACGGTAAGCAGCAGCTATGTGGTGATACATAGATTAATAAAGATGGGTTAGCTTAGGATGTAAGATAAGAGGTAGGTAAAAATATGCTTAAGCTATTGGACAAAGAGTATTGCAAATAATATAGTTTCTGTGTGATTATTTCGAGTCAGGGTGGTCAGGACACAAACAAGCAGTCTCCCCAACAAAAGACGAATACGAAGAGCTCTTTGAGAGTGACAAGCATGAGTCAATGTTAAATGAGGGTAAGAGGAAGTGAAAAAGAACAGGTCAACTAACAATCTATAGAACAGACCCTCAGAACCAGAGGTCTAAGGTTGGCCAATTCTATTGTGCTCATTTGGAAATACTGAGAGCAGCATTCTATAGATAAAGGCAGACCATAGATCACTTGGAAACACACTAGTTTGAGTATATGTTTTAACCATTCTTTATAATGATATGCATATATTAATGCTTCCGAAAAGTTCTCTTTCAGCAAACTTGAATTTATATCCAGGAAACAGACATGCAAGCAGAAGCTTTTCATCTCATATTCTTTTCTTTTTCTAGAAGGGATTGTTCCCAGGGAGAAGCAGTTGGGAGTCTGGTATATGGACCAGAGAAGATGATCTGTGGTGTTCAACTGACTGTGATCATCCTTCATCTGCATAATGAGACACCTTTGTTTGATTTATTTGTACCCTCTCATAGCTTAGGGCATCTCCATTCAGGGCACAGTTCTTTTTTCTCCTTTCAAGATATGAGCTTTAATTGAAAACCATCTTTTGGGTATTGCACTTTGTATATAAATCTAATGTGGCTTTCTGCTAACACATCTGCACTGGTTCCTGTCCATCTTCCCACTGACAGATTTGTTTTTCATGATCCAACCTTATCTAAATTTCAAACTGGAAAGGGAATGTGTGAAACTTCTGGTTTCTAAAATTACAGTTTTCTATGCTACTCATTGGGAACTTCATTTATTATATTATAGTGCCCTGCTTATTTCCGACTTTCCGCAAGGAACACTCTTCTGGCTAAATCTTTATACACAATTCATACTTTATTCGTTGGAATTAGTTCTTGGAGGCAATTTTCTAGATTAACATCATTAAAAACCATAGCTCACTTTTAGGGAATTCCCAACTTATGCACAGTGATGTTTCAAAATATAGTGTCCTCTACAAGTGTTTTAATAGTATTATATAAACATTTGCTGACTTGCTAGTTGGACATATTATAAACTAAATATATGATATATAAAATTAACTTAAGTCCTAGTACCTTAGTGAAGTACTTCAATTTTTAAAATTATATACACTACTGTCCTACAAAATAAACTGACATAAATGTGTGGTATTCCCCTCTGTATGCTGTGAACACCATTGGTTAATAAAGAAACTGTCTTGGGCCTACACAGGGAATAGAGGTTGGTGGGGAAAACTAAGCTGAATGCTAGGAAAAAGAAGGAGGAGTTAGAAAGAAGCCATGGAGCCGCCACCAGAGACAGGGGCTGGGAAATTTTGCCGGTAAGCCACAGCCACGTGGCAATACACAGATTAATAGAAATGGGTTAAATTAATATGTAAGAGTTAGGCAATAAGAAGCTAGAGCTAATGGGCCAAGCAATGATTTAATTAATAGTTTCTGTTTGATTATTTTGGGGGTCTGGGTGGCTGGGAAATGAACAAGCGGCCAAGTAGCCTTCTTCAACATGTCTATTTTTCTCAATATTTAAAAAACAAATGAGTAGAATATTAATTTTACAATGTAATATTTGCTTTGAGGCTCTGATGTAATCAATGTAATAATTACTTAGCAAACTTGTGTCTGAGGTAGATTTCTTTAAATTAAAATTGGTTTTGCATTCCTTTTCTTAATAGCAAGTGAATCTTTCAATGAATTATCACCTGGGATTATGCAAATACTAATAGTAAGTGATTTTTGAGATAAGAATTTTAAGTTATTAAGTTCCTAAAAGTACATTTAAACTCTCAGAAGTTCTTTTAATGTAAAATTTCATAAATTGCCTTCAACTAAATCAGAATATGTTAAAAAACATTTATAAAATATGTAGCATTTTATGGTTATAAGCTACATGAATGTGTATCTTTCTTTTAAAATAGTTTATAGATATTATAGTAACAGTGATCTACCTTATATTGCTTTTCTTACACAAATCTCTCTTATACTACCTTATAAAATTCATAGTGTAAGAATTTTTATTCTCAATCAGTATTTAAAATAAAATTTATTACCATAATTTATGAAATGGAATTATTCTATTTCCAATTTAAATAATGGATTATATTTGACATGATGTATGCCAAACTAATTTATATATTTCACTGACTTGTAATAGAGGCTCTTTGACAGTCTTCAAATGTTAGTCCTTGGTGCTTCATGTGAAAAATTGTTCAATCAATTGCTCTATTCCTTACATAGCCAATGAGCTACAGCTAGGTATTTGCCTTCAATAATTCAATTTCAAATTGACGGGATGAGTTTTTCAAAATGAACTATGTCCTCAAAGCTGAGACCTACTGTCAAACTGTCATGTCATTTCAGTTAGAATTTTATTAAACGGAAAACTCGATCTTTGCCATGTTTGTGACTAATAATAAAAAATGTCCTATGGTAATGCTGAGATTTTGCATTAGCACAGGTCTAGATGGTACTTGTTGGCCATCAGTTTTGTGATCACAGTGTTTAGATCACAGATCTAAAAGGGCATAAAGATAACACATGCAGAGGCTGGTACTCTTTGAGGAGGAGGAAATTATAACCATACAAATAACATGAATAGAGGCTGGTACTCTTTGGGGAGGAAGGAAGTATAACGATACAGATAACACATGTAGAGGCTGGTACTCTTTGGGGAGGAAGGAAGTATAACAAGAATCCAATGCATCTCTCTGATCCTTTACTGAAGTGGAGAAATTGCACTACTCTTTGCAGAGGTGAAGATTTGAGAGAAAATAACACATTTTGAAGTTACGTGCAAAGAAACAGCTGACATTGTATAGGAAGAGTCCTGAGGTCTTTAGATTCCCGGAAATTAGTACAATTTAATGCAAATTAAGAGTATAATAAAGACTTAAGCATAAAAATTTTAAAATTATTATGTTGTCTTCAACTCATACATATATAAATATATGTATATATATGCATACATATGCATGTGTATATATGTATATATCTTAGTCATTATAATGAAATGGCTGACTTTATGAATATTAACTGCAAACACAGTATAAACTAATTTTTAGAATATTATATTGGATATAGTGCATATTATGAACTGTAATTTCTTCAATTTTTTTCCTGGTCTTTTTTTATTTCTTTGGTTGATTCCAATTATACCTGTATTAAGAACTCTTGAAATCACCAGGTGTTGGTGGCACAGGCCTTTAATCCCAGCATTCAGAGGGGGTAGAGGTAGGCTGATAGTTCGAGGTCAGCCTGTTTACAGGAACTAGTTCCAGGACAGCTAGGGTTCTTACACAGAGAAACCCTGTCTCGAAAAACAAAACAAAAAGCCCAAATACAAACAAACAAACGAAAACTCTTGAAATTATTCTGAAACTTTTCCTATGCATTTTGTTTATATTTTAATGCTTGCTTACCTACAGGAACACCCAGAACACCTACTATTCCCACTTCCCTAAATGAGTATAATACTGAACTACACCTAAATACCTATTACATTTACAGATAAGTGTAGATCACACACCTTATCAAAAATGCTTTTTTTTATTTTTGAGCATATTGTGTTGACTACACAAATCCACAGCTGGGCAAAATACAAAGAAAACTGACTGGCATACCCATCCCTATTTAATGTATTTACATGTATTTACAGAACAACTCCTACACTTAGAGCTCAGGGAACGTTTTAGAAGAGGGGACAGAATGACTGTAGGAGCCAGAGGACCAGAATGTCTTCTGAGATATACTATCCTCTGTATAGATCATGAAGTTGCATTTATGAACCCCAGAATGAGGAGGATAAAAGACCAAATCATCAATGTCCAATAAAAGCAAGCTGTATCGGGGTGTGTACTCGCGACTGGCCTGCTGGCTGTTTCAACCTAAATTGGGATTTGAGAGAATAGACTCGGAATGCCTCTTGAGATACTTCTGATAGGAGAGAGAAGGTGTTCCCAGGGACAAGAGAGTCAGCAGCTACACATTGTTAGAAGATACAATGAATGGGAAGGAACAAGGATAAGAATACACATCATGTAATGGGGTTGCAAGTTGGAACACAGGTTTTGCCATTTACATCAGATCTAAGAAACAGGATCTTCTTAATTACAAATAGAAACCTTAATTACAAGTAGAAACCTTAACTTACAAGCAGGAATTTCTTTAACTACAAACAAAGCCCTTAATCTGCAAAGTTTATTTTGCTGTTTTGGTCTCCTACTAACTTGGGAGTTCTATTGTTTCGGTTTTGTTTTCACATATTCATTGTATCTCAACACAAGATTTCCTTAAACCAAGCCAACAATGTAAGGGCATCAGTTGGCATTCCAAGGTGGTTGGGGGAAATCTCAAAGGTGCACTCCCAGATGAACTGCTATAAACAATGCCTGCTAGGATAAGGAGAAACATTCTTCATCGGAGACAAGCCCCCATGACAGGTGATTCAACCCAAATATTCCTAAGCACATATACATATGAAAAACATTAAGTGTAATCATCAATTGTATTTACATACATATGTATAGAGATTTGTAGCAATAATAATTAAAGAAGAGAGTAGGGAAACACAGGAAGAGTTAGAAGTGAGAAAAAGTATGGTGGAAATGATATAAATATAATAGTCATGTAAAAATTAGCAAGAAAGAAAACAAATGTAAAGCTAATAAAAGAGAAGAAGCAAAAAATAAATAAATGTATGTCCATAAGTGCCTATCACTCTAAGATTCATCTCCTTCCTCTTTCCCTTCAATGCCTCATATGTTCTCAGATCCTTCCTATGAAACTTTCTCTAGGGTCTTTGTTGTTTGCTACTCTACAGATGGGATCTTTACTTTTATTTTTATTTTATGTTTCTAAAGCATGTTGAATTTATCGTCTGAATTTTGAACCGACAGTGTTCTCTAAACCTGCTTGCTGTTGCATCCATTTCATTGTAACTTTTCTATGTAAGTTGTGGTTTGGTTTCAATATGTTATTTTTTTTATCCTCCTTTGTGGTCCATAAGTGTACTTAATCCTCTCCCAGCTTCATTCTCTTAACTCAGTATCAGATGTGGATTTTATTTTGGCAAGTGCTGGACATTTATCTTTCAGTGGGGAATTATTGAACTTTGTTGTAGAATGCATGTCAATTATTGTGGAATAGCAATGCCATTGTTTTTAAGATACTTAGGCTGAACTGAAGTGGAATTTGTCTAAGGTTTATTAATTTTAACTACAAGCCAAGTCACTTGTGGGAAGTTCGCTTAATATCCTGTGAAAGATGAGGCTTTCCAGTTAAAACATTTGAGAGAGAGTTTAGTCCCTGTTCTGTGGGATTCCCACACACTATTTTCCTGGAGCCCTAACAGCTTTCTCGGGCCCATGCTCTCATCATCATCCTGACGAGGTGGGCCAACTCCTGATTCCCAGAGTCCTCACTCCATGCAATTCCGCCTATGACATCCTATCTGAGCGTTTGGCTTTGGTGTTTCTTTTCTACACCATGCCTTGGAAATTCTCACTACAGTAAGAAGTGATTGGAGGGTTCATCTCAGACACTTCCAGGCTTTGTTGATTGGTAACATGTTTTGAACAGATTGTTCACATATATTGATCTACCTTTAAGGTGTTTTCAACTGGAGGCAAATCCTCTTTGTTATTATCAGCAGCTCGGAATATAAATTTTGAGAAACATTTAAAGTAATTCAAGGCCAGTGAAATCTGCCAGTCTTTGATATATGTGTTGGCTCTATAAAAGTAAATGTTAAGTGTTATACAGTTTGGAATGTAGAGAAACAATATTAAATATGCAATTAAAGTAGAATGCATTTCATGACAGATCATTATTAAGAGTAGAACAGTGGGGAAAACCTTTAATTTTCTGTAGACATGTAAATATATCATTAATATTAGATATGCCTGTCACAGTACATGTTCTAAACTATATTAAAGTAATACTGAAACAATCATAAAACTGCATGCTATATCTAAGATCACAAGAAACCAAAGCATACATATGTATTATAGATCGTGATATACATAAGATTTCCTTTCTTTTCTTATTTGTTTGTGTATTTGAAATACAGACTTAATACACAGCCTAGGTCTCCTAAAACTCATTACGCTTTTACGTCACGGGCCACTTCTACCTCTAGTGTGACTATAGGCATGTGCCACCAATCCCAGCTCCTGGAGCTTCTTATACTTTTCTTACTTTATTTTTAAAAAATGTAATACTCTGTTTAGAGTCACATCTTTTATTGAAAATGGTCAAATTTGGGCATTTTAATCTGTTAATAATTTATAATAAAATCACTACATTTATAATTCTTGAAGACAGTGAGGATTATTATGAATTTCTAGTTTTCCAGTTTAGTTTCTATGTGAATTTATTTATCAAATGAAGAATGGGTGTCAATAATTCATGTTTTAATTTATATGGTCTGTTTTAAAAGTGTGGTTATGCCAATGAAATGACATTTGCAACATTGAATGCAGTTACCAATATACCTATCACACAATTTGTTTTATACCTATATTATTATAGTGTACATTGTAGATTTGATAGATAACTTATTCACATTTTACTATAGTTTACTGATCAGTCTGTATATCATTCATTATAAATGTACATTTACTTTGCTTAGCCATTTATGATCTATACTTTATTATATTAGCTGGGCACATTTATTTTAAGAAAAAAGTTATTTTTACCTTTTTAAAAGTTTTAATTATTTTATCCAGTATATTTTTCTCAGTTCCTTCCATATCCTCCTTGCCTCCCTCCTCCCCCAGATTAATTCCCTTTCTCTCTCTTTAATCTTTAAAAAAACAAACTAAATTAAAAAAATAATGAGAAGCGAACACAAACAAACTGCAGAAAAACACAAAAATGGAGCCCAAAATACACAAGCAAAAGACCAATGAGACAAAATATACCTCTAGAAAACAAAATGGGGCAGTCTAAAATGCCATTACTGTGATTTGAGGTCAGGCAACTATCCTTAAGCATGGGGTCTACCCTGAAGTGTGGTTAGTACACTCAGTGAAGCTCTATTGAAGAAACCTAATTTACCTTTGCTTGTGAGCATCAAATTCACATAGCTTCTTGGTCAGGGGTGAGATCCTGGGGCTACTTGCTGCCTTTGGTGATAGGACACCATCTGGGTTGAACCTGTTCTGGTCTAGGGCATACTCTGGCAGTCTGAATTCATATGTATAATAGTCCTGCTGTGTTTGGAGGGCACTATTTCCTTGGCAACTTAGAGTCGTCCACTTGCTTTGTCTTTTACATCCTTTCAGTCTTTAACATCCCTGAGTCCTGGGGATGAGTTGATGAAGAAATCCCATTTAGAATTGAGTGTTGTACGGTCTTTAAATCTCTGCATTGTTCAGTATTCAGAGTCTGTGTTCTTGTCTTAATTATAGATCTATTACTGTGAAGAGGCACTATGATCAAAGGACCACCTATTTAAAAAAAATTAGTTACGGACTGTTAGTGCATGACCATTACTGTGGGAAGCAGATCGACTTGGTAATAGAGAAGTAGCTGAGAGTTTTACATCTTGATCCACAAGATCCCCTGTGGGCCTGGCATGAGCTCAAAAAAACCCTGAAAACCCAATCCCAGTGACACAACTTCTCCAGCAAGATCATGCCATCTAATCATTCCCAAAACACTCACCAACTTCAGATTAAGCATACAAATATAAGACCCTATGGGGGTCACTATCATTCCAAGTACTACATTCTATTCCCATGTTCCCATGGACCTGTTGCTTTATTACAAGGCAAAGCACATTTAGTCCAACTTCAAAAGATCCCATAGTCTTTCACAGTCTCAAACCTGGTTAAAAAAAAAAATTCAAAGTCCAATGTCTCTTCTGTAACTCAAGACAATCTCTCAACTTTAACCCCTTATAAAAATCAAAATTATAATGCAAAAATCACACACCTCTAACTTACAATGTTACAGATTACCCATTACCATTCCGAATGGGAGGAAAGGGAGCATAGTAGGAAATACTGAACCAAAGCAAGACCGAAAAGGAGCAGAACAAACTCCACATTCTGCATCTCTGTGTCTGATGTCAAGCACTATTCAGAACTCCAACTCATTCCAGTTTTGTTGACTGCAACAAGCTTCTCTCCTGTGCTGATTCCACACCTGGTCTGCAACTTTGATTGGCAGGTGTCCTACAGCTGTCATTTCCAACATCTGGAGATCACCAAGCAATCCATGTTTCAGGTAAACAGCTTCATCACAATGGCTTCTTTGGGCCTCCACAGCCCTGCCAAACATCTGGCCTCAGCAAGCTTCCTTAAATGAGGAAGGTTCCACAACATGTTTTCTGTGTCCTTCTTGTCTGTAAAGCCAGAAAATCATGACTGATGCTACCAAGATCTTCTCTTTGCTAGTGCTGGATTCTGAACCCCTCTATGTCTTGCATTTGCATAATCTTTATGAACTTGTTGGTTTCCTTGGCTGCTCCAAGTTTTCTCTTTACTTCCTTCTCACAAGATGAGCTACAAAGGGTCTTGCCCCGAAGGTACCACCTCCTTTATTCCACTTAACTTAATGTCTTTCTTTAAATATTTTACCTCCTTGAGATCCAGCATTACATTTTCTTTTCTCCTCAAGCTGCGCATTATGTGCTTTTCCTTGTTATTTGTTTGTTTGTTTGGCCCTGTTTGCTCCTTTTTGTTGTAAATCTGCATTACAGTGATCAGTAGCAACTGTTTGGCACTGTAGTCTCTCTTGAAATCTCTGACAATGAAATGAATCCAAAATTCTTCAATTTAGCCTCAAGCACATTTTTTGATGCTAAATGAAAAAAAGAAATAAAAAAGGAAGCACATGAGTGTTTCTAGGTATGGTGGAGGAAAGGTTTATCATAAATATAAGAAAGAGCTTAGCCAGAGGAAGGGACATCTAAGAGTGTCCTGAGTAAACAGGACCCAGAGCCTGGCCATTTGAGGAGAGGGGGAGGGGAAAAGGGAGAGCCAGAAGACCAGGAGAGTAAAGCATAGAAAGTCACCACCAGGTCACCAAAGTGACTGGATCATATAGGGAAGGGCAACTGGGGGAAGATCAACCCTGGTCCTGGACTGGGGATGTTTAAGGTAAGAGTAGGACATGCCAGACATACCCTGTAACCAGTAGGGACCTAGGGATTCTCCGAGAATGTCAGGTCTGCTTTGATATGTTAAATAGGTACCTCAGTTAGCTATTTGTCCCATGTTTGAGACCTAACAGGGACAAGAACAAAGAGCAGCTCCATCCTTTACCAAAATGTCACAAGAATGGTCCCTAGGATATTCGCTAATATTTCTCCCCTGTGACTCTTCTTGAGCCAGTCCTGCATAGCATGAAATGCGTTCAGTACTGTTGTCTTTTTTGGTACTACTGGAAAGGCATACGAAGTCCCCCAGAAAGAGTTTGGGGTGGTTTGAATGAAAATGGTGCTGCCAGGAGCAGACATGTTTCACTGCCAAGCTTTTCCTTTACTTCTTTTTATAACAGTCTGTACTCTTTTTCTTCTCTCTTCCAAGCCGACATACATTTTTTTGAACACACCGTGTCTCATTTAGAGGTCTTTCATGTTTGAATCTGTCCTGTTGTGTATCTGAAATCCTTATCTGACAAAGAGCATTTTAAAGTGGTAAGCAGCTTGGTCACGGTAGCCCTGGATGCTGGCTCCACCTCTCTTGGCCTTTCAATATGATGGAGATACCTTTACTGCCAGCTCTGGGACCACTGGGTGGGAGCTGTCCTCACCACCTCAACTCTGGGAAGCAGTTGGCCCAGGCTGCTACCAAATAACTCGTAGCACACTGCCCACAAGCCCCATTCAAGTGCTTAGCCTCCTGAAAGAACCAGAGCTGTTTGTGCAACTAGCACGAACCAGGAAGACTTCTTAAAGGAAACCTATAACTTTTTGCTGCTGTCTATGAGTGAGGAAGCCTTCTCTTAAAGGAATCATGTCTCTGCTTGCTTCTAGCAAACAGAGACCACCCGAGAAAGTGCTGCTACCATGAAGCTGTGCTTAGCTGGTACCATAATACAAGACGTAGACTCCTTAGAATAGGATAATTTTTGAAACATTTAGGATATATTTCTTCCTTAATAGTGTTTATATTGATTGTAATTCTAATTTTTATACTTGATATCTGTTCTTACTGTATATAGTTTTGTATTGGGTTTGGAACTCTCTTATTGAGACAAAATGGACAGGTGCTGTGGGAACTCCTTCAACCAATGGCCTTTGAGATGCTGGCCCATTTTGGTCATGGCCCTGGGTGCTATATAAACAGCTGTAGATGTGTGTGTGCCATCTTGGCTGCTGAATTCAGTTCCGGTTCCCCACTTGTGCAGAGGACTACTGATCGCTGAGTCAACCCCTAAATAAAGAAGCCTTTATTATACTCCACTCCGAGCTAGTGTCCAGCTTCTTTATTGTAATCTCTGACAAAGTTTGCCATTGTGGGGGTGGGCTTTGAGTTTCAGATGCTCAAACCAGGCCCACTGTATTTCTCTCTTCCTGCTGCCTATTGATTCGGCTCTAGAACTCATGGTCCTCCACTAGCACCTATCTTCCTGTATCTGCCCATGCTTCCGACTATGATGAAAGTAGACTAAACCTCTCAACTGTAAGCCAGCCCCAATCAAATGCTTTCCTTCATGAATTGCCATTGTTGTGGCATCTCTTCATAGCAATAAAACCCTCAGACAGAGTTCAACTACTTTTCCAGCCCAGAGTCCCAAAGTCTTCTGTATTCCTCCAAACAACAGGAGAGACAGACTTTTCACTGCAATATGCCTCTCCCCAGTACCAAATTTGAATTCATTATTGTTCTATTGCTCTGAAGGGACAACGCAAGCAAGACAACTCATAAAATAAAGCATTTAATTGAGGGCTTGCACATGGTTTCAGAGTGTTAGTCCATGATCATTATATTTAGAGGCAGAAAGACATGATGCTAAAACCAGTAGCTGAGAGCTTTACATCCTAATCCACAGGCAACAGAGAGAAAGAGAGAAAAAGAGAGAAACTGGACATTGGCTTTTAAAACCCCAAAGCCCATTTCCAGGGACATACGTACTTCAACCAGGACACATATCATAATCCTTTCCAAGAAATTCACCAACTGGGGACTGAGCCTGCAAATACATAAGCCTATTAGAGCCATTCCTATTCACAAATGTACTCTTCTATGATCTTGTGCTTATTACAAATGGGAGAGACAACTTCTCTTTGGAGATACCTGTCTTCTTCTCACTGGTCCTATTCTTAAATACAGGAGTGAATCAACAACCCAAGGAGTCCAACACCCAAACTGCAGATTATCTAAGTATTTCTGAGTTCTTTGGAACACTGTTGTAGAATTTTCTACTTTGTAAGAAAAAATAAAAGTATATAATTTTTTTTGCTTATTACACAACAATGGTAACTAACAATGAAAACAATGAGGATTAAATTGAGCTAAAAATTTCTAAATTTTTCAGCTACCTAACATGTAATTATCTTTTCTGTTCCTGATTTTTTATTGTGAGCACCAAATCATGTTAATATTTATAAGATCAACAATTTCTCAATCACTAATTGAAACAATTCATACAGTATTTCAAACTTCTTTTCTCCAATCATTTCTCCCTTCAGAAACTATGCAATGTTTCTGAAATTCCTTTTTTCTTGCCGTTGGTTGAAACTGGGTTCCTGACATCCCTTAGAGAGTCTTTGGGATTCATAGATACATGTGTCTTGACTATTCACAAAGTAAAAGTGTGACAATTATTTGTCTTTATATTTTCTTCAAAAGTTCTAGATTGGTGACTACTCTCTCCCTGTATTGAAATGTATTTTCACATGGTTACAGGTAACTTTGATAAGAGGATTTTACAGAGCTATGGGACTGAGCTATGTGGAAAAACATAAACTACAAAAGCAATGAAAATAAATAATGATTGAAACATTTTTTCTTATTTGAATTTGCTTATAATTAAATAAAATATATAAACAACTCTTTATATAATTAATATAACATAAATAACAAGAAAATATGAATATATCATATGCTAAATATCTTTTTACCAATAAAATGATTGATTTATTTAATAAAATTCAAAATGATAGATAAAAATTTACAGTAGTATAAATTTTTAAACAATCAATGTAAAATTTTTTACACTTTAAGGAAAGTTACAACTAGTAGAGGGAATCTTATTCAAGGATCCAGTATTTTGTATAAAATGTCCCTAGTAAGATGTTAATGATACAAAGGAATGATGATGCATTGTTGTTAAAAAACATAGCTGGTGCAGAAAGCTGAGATTTACTCACAGTACCATTCCAGAGACAATGTGGCAATACAAGGGAACATAAAACAACTGTGGTGTAGGAGGTTCTTCTGAATTTGTGTTGCTCTCATTGGTTAATAAAGTAACTGCTTTGGGCCTGGTGATAGGACAGAAATTAGGTAGGGAGGGAGACAGAACTGAATTCTGGGAGGAAAAAAGCAGAGTCAGAGAGCTGCCATGGAGATACCAGGTCAGACATGCTAAATCTTTCCCAGTAAGCCACAACCTTGTGGCAATACAGATTGCTAGAAATGGGTTAAATTAAGATGTAAAAATTAGCCAATAAGAAGTTAGAGCTAAATGGGCCAGGCACTATTTAAATGAATGCAGTTTCTGTGTGATTATTTTGGGTCAAGCTAGCTGGGTGGCCCGGATAAATAAAGGGACCTCTCCTTGTGTAACAATTGGTACTCCAACATGGTAACTAACTCCAAGAAAAGCCTAAGAGGGCTTAAAAAGGAATTCTAGACACAAATATAGAGTTTAGCACAGCTGGTGGGATGCCATAGCTCCTTTAAGAGAGAATTTCCTGACTCAGCAGCCTTACCAAAGGAAAAAAAAAGCCTCACGGTTTTAAAACACGGCTACCTGGACTGAGACACCAGTACAAACTCCAGCTATTAAGCATTTTAATGGCATTTGTGGGCCTGGGTGTTTCTGTGCCCACACTCCACACTTGGGTTCGGAGGAAAGTATCTGAGATCATGCCCATGGCTCAGCTCTTCCTACCTGAGCAGATGGTGGGATCAGGCTTGGGCAGGCAGGAGAGATGGAGGATTCCTACTGCCATACACAGAGAAGTTTCCAGGCTGTGCAATGCTCTTCATGGCAGATTTGGCTGTAACTCAGATAAAAAGAGTATATGTGCTGCGCGCTCATTCTCAGAGTTAAAGTACTGAGCACAGCTCCTACCAGGTGGCCCCAGAGCTAGCAGAAATGGTACATCCACCATTTTGAAATTGGAGAGAGGTGGAGCCAACATCCAGAGCAGCTGCAACCAAGCTGCTTAGCATTCTTAAAGCTCTTCAAAACAGTAGAGAATTAAAGACAATGAAATAGGACAGATTCAGACATAAAAGACCTCTAAATGGGTCATAGTGTTCGATAAACATATGTAGGCTTGGGAGAGAGAAGAAAAAGTGTATAGAAAGTCATAAAATAAAGTCAATGCTTTAAAAAAAAGGGTAAAGTCTTTAAAGAGACAGAATAAAGTGATAGAGTAAAAATAAACCATGTCAAAATGGAAAATTCACAGAGTCTGGATTCTGTAGATTATTGTGATAGAGTAAAAATAAGCCACGTAAAAATGAAAAATTCACAAAGTCTGGATTTTGTATATTATTGTGTTTTCTTTAAATTTTTTGACTGTAAAGGAACTAACTGCAGAGAGACTTTTCATTGTATGTGCTGCTAAACTAATCCAGCATGAATATCATAAAGGTATCTTGACTTCAGAATTTGGGTCTAAGGATATGATACTTTGGAAAAGAGGTTCTTCTTTTGTTTTCACAGAGGATGAGAACCTATGGATTGCCTCCAGGAAAATATGTTTTAATAAACCATGCCCTCCTGAAAGGTTGTTATGAACACCCTCAAAAACTTACTTTGCTCAACTGCCAACTGAGATAAACCTAGCATACAGAATACATCATGAAAGACCTGATTACCAGTGTCCCCATACAGCACAAAGCAGTTTGGAGAGAAAAAACTATGCCCATATTCCCAATTATTGTTTATAAATGTTCTTTTACATTTAAAGCAGGATATGATACAGATATGAATAATTTGCATTGGTATAAATCTTGATTTATTGATACAAGTTTTAGGTCAATTTTGTTATATGTATATGTATTTCTGATCTTGATTAAGGTATTGTGATTGTGTACTTCATTTAAAAATGTTATGTATAATTAGGAAATATAGGTTGTTAATGGATAATCATTGATAATAGTCAAGCTTGTAGTCGTGTTCATTAGATTTTCTAGATATATAGAGATATATTTCCATTAGATAGGCATTCTTCATATCTTTCAAAGACTACGGGATATGACATTTAAAATGTTTTAATAACTTAACACTTTTCATGACAGTGAGACACATCTGCTCCTGGCAGCACCAATCTATTTCAAGAGGAAGATGGGCATCAAAGAGGCTCCTTATGGAGTTGGTTAGCCATTTGGGCAAGAAACTGCTCTTTCCTGGACTGTTACACAAACTGGACATGCAGTACCCACAGAGAGATGACTGCTGAACTTGCCTAAAGGTGAGATGGTCTTTCAAGTTTCCTGCTGCATAAAAGAGTCTGCGAGACATTCTACAGGACACAGAAGAAAGTGACTGAACTGTCTTTAAAATTTCCTTCTTCATGGAAAAGTCTGCTGGATACTATGGGACAGTAGGCTCAAGATGGATGACCCAACAGTACAGAAGAACTTTGAGTGACTGTACAGGCAGCAAGATGTCTCTGTCATTTCTAGAGTTTTGGAACTTGCTTACTTCTTGTTTACTTAGGTAATATTATATCATTCTGGAGTCTTTGATTGAGTTGAAGAATAGATAGATAGTTATAGTTATACTTTTCCTTAGTTATGATAAAGGATAAAGTAGATATAAATATTGTAACTGTAATTCTTGCTTGATATACGTTTTGTTATATGTAATGTTACTATGTTAAAGTTAAAGCCTTCCTTTTTGTTTAAACAGAAAAGGGGATATGATGTAGGAGGCCGTTCTGTATTTGTGTTGCTCTCATTGGTTAATAAAGAAACTGCTTTGGGCCTGGTGATAGGTTAGAAATTAGGCAGGTGGGGAGACAGAACTGAATTCTGGGAGGAAAAAAGCAGAGTCAGAGAGCTGCCATGGAGATACCAGGTCAGACATGCTAAATCTTTCCCAGTAAGCCATAACCTTGTGGCGATACACAGATTACTAGAAATGGGTTAAATTAAGATGTAAGAATTAACCAATAAGAAATTAGAGCTAAATGGACCATGCAGTGTTTAAATGAATACAGTTTTTGTGTGATTATTTTAGGTGTAAGCTAGCCTGGCAGCAGGAACAAACAAAGGGACTCCTCCTCGTGTAACATGACTGCTTCATATTTAGTTTTATAATTAGTTTTGTTTCATTTTCTTCCTGTCATTAATTGATGACATTAATGACTTAGTATTTATTTGAAAGTAGATTTCTGCTACAGCTTTAAAAACATCCTCTAGTCAATAAACAAATGGTGCCTCTTAGCATAGTAGCCATCAAAGAATGCTGAGCCCTGTCCTGATGTGTTTACAACATCCCAGAAGGTATTACTATCTAAAGTTCCTATTGAACATTGCTGTGTTGATGTAACGTCAACTTGCAGATTTAACAGCCAATGGAAAGAGGTAGGACAACTTTGTACTGAATTTCTTCCTTGCATTCATACTTGATTCCTTTAACAAATAATTTCTAAGCTTACAATAGTTTTCAAAACTACTTGGGATTACATTTAATTTCTCAACAAATTTTTACTCTGACATGTATCAATTTCTCTTGAAATTCTGAAGCCTCCAACAATTTGCCTGGATTATGTTTTAAAGAAAATATTTATTTCTTTCTCTTCTTCTTAGACATTCTTTCAGTTTAAGCATATGAAAAGTAACTTGAATTTTGTAGTTGCATTAGTTCCTATATAAAACAGCAGTAGCTGGGGCTCTGAGCAATTACTGTAACATATTCTAATAGGCACAATGAGGACTCACAATATAAAACCACATATATGAATCTTGTCCCCTGACTATTAATGTAAACAATATCAATTCTCTTACTTCTGTCCCTCCATTTCATATTTCAAACAACACAAGAGATTCAGGAAGTTCCTTTATTTCTTAATGGCACTGTTTGTACGCACTTGCTTCTTACAGCAAGCATCAAAAACATCTCTATTCTTACCACTCCAACTAAATACAAAATAGTTACTAAAAGGAATATTTGGCTTAGTATAAAAACGACAGGTCAAATGTTATGGAGAGAAAAGATAGGAAAAATGTCTTACAAGTGTTAGAGCGACTGATCTTCCTAAACGAACAGAACTACAATTAGCAAAGCGGCTAATTTCTGCCATTTTGCTAAATAGCTCAGCAATTACTGGGGAACATAAAAGATTTAGACTAAAAGTGCTGGGTACACAAGCCTTTCAGACAGCAACAGCCCAATCGCTATTGTTTCTCCCTAATGATTTTAAAATTGCTAGGTCAATGCTAACTTCTAATACCTCATTTATGTATTGCTACTAGATTTCTAGAAGAGAGAAGCTACTTTGAGGCCGGCTAATGTGCAGCAAGTGAATATCACTCCTTGAGTGTCGGGCTTCTCTATTAACAGAAGTATTACTAATAATGTTATTAATTGATGATTATTTAAATCTAAGCATTGGTGATTCAAAGTAACAAAAATAAAGTAGGATAACTAGGCACATTTAATGAAATAGTAAGTAAATATTTATACGTTTGTAGCATGAGAATGTAGTGTTCAGCAACACAAACTTCCAGGAAATTTTCAGCCATGAATAGAGTACAAGGAACTCAAACTAGCATGGTGTAAACATTATGAAGCCACTCAGGGCTAGACTGCTTTCTTTCTGGTTTGAATGTATAACGACACAACTCTATCTGCAAGCTGTATTTCCATTTTGTCAGATTTTCCTCACACACAGCCCTTCCAGAGCATATTGTTCTGATAATTGCTTCCATTATTACCAATTTAGATACCATATATTTTGTGCACATATAAGAAAAGAAGCAAATTAGATTCAAGCACATACTGAGCTTGGCTCTTGGGCTACCTATGGAAATTAAGGCGTATTGAGAAAAGCTATATTCTTTTGAATGCCATTGTCAGTTGCATGCCTTTGCTAACAAAACCACAGTAGGGAAGATTTGATTTAGCCCCCCTGAACAGCAGCAACCGAGTGGTCCTTCATCGAACAGAATTTCAGGAACAACACTACAGTATAAATAATTTCTGAGACCACAACACATTTTCTTCCCCTGAAGCATACCTGTAGCTTTTCTTAAAAGGCAAGTTATAATGTTAGAAAAAAAAATCAAGCTCAAGATTTATAATATTATGGATGAGTGACAGAAATATGTACCTGTTTTTTAAACTGTGTAAACTGCTTAACTCTTTAAAACCTTGATCAGATTGTGTCCAGGAATTTTTGTAGTTATTTATTTTTTATTACTCCTTTGCTGAGAGTTTCGATTGTTCTGATTTCATCGTCATTTAAAACAAAATGTGTCTCAAAAAGCTATGTATTTTATTTCTAAAAGGAATTTTGAATAAAACATCATAACCTTGATTTTTTTTACAAAGTGTTATTCCATTTAAGTAACTTGTTTCTAAAGTATATTTTGTTCATTTAGATAGTATGCAAAAGATGAAGAGACAATCAAGATGGTATCTGAGGAAGCTCAGAGGAGCTAAAAAACAGTTAAACATAATATCCATGATGTGTAAGTCCCTGTATGATTACTCCAAATACTCAGTTATCATCAACTTCTCTGTGATTTGGATAGTCAATCATTCTGGAGATTCTGTGAGCCAATAATTATATTTTTCTTCAGCTAATTTCAGATGATTTTGTTCCTTTTGATCAAAATGTTACACAGTAAATCAACAGAAACATTTTATGCCAAAACCAAATTAAATACTTGCTTGTGAAACATTTGGTTTGAAAGAAGACTATGACAATTTTAGGTCTGTGATGCCATCATTTAGTGAGAGGCACACTTAAGAGATTTTTAAGCATACAGAACAGTATTGTTACCCCTTGGCATTACATTATAAATCAGATCTTGAGGATCAAGTTCAGAATAGTCTTGCAAAATTGTGATTTTGCATATTGACTGCAGGATTTCCCTCCCCAAACACTTGCTACCCATTCTTTTATCCTTGGCCTTTATGTGACCGACAATTTTAGATGCTTTGTGCATCTGAAATCATGAAGTGTATGACCCTCTGTGCCTGGCATCGTTATGGTTGTCTATTTTTGTTATCCTGATCCCATCGTGATGAATTTCTATATTGAAAAGAATATTAGTATTCATGATGGGAGCTCTGAAGATGAGCTGATTTACAGCAAGGAAAGTGGTTGAAATAGATAAAAGTATCCAGTTGAGAAAAGTAGAACAAGAGCAAAGAAAAAGAAAAAAAAGCAGTGGGAATAAGGAGAAAGGAGCAAACTTGGAGATATATATGTTATATGTTCCCATGGAAATTGATGATAAATTAGCTGTATTGAGCAGGCAGCGAGAGTGAAAGACAAAAACGATCTACTTCTCCCTTTCCATTCAGTGCTGTGACGGAAATGACAGTACAAAATATTGAAAATATTGTCTTACACTTGGATGAAAAAGACTGTTCTTGGAGAATGGAGGTTCACTTTCATCTGGTGGGAAATTGAAGAAATTTTCAAGTAGAAATATATACTAGAGTGTCATTTAGTTCTGGATTATATCACCCTGAAATATAATTAAAAGAATACCTTTTTTAGATATGGTAGCAGAAGGAGATGAAGAACACAGAACCAACCTAAAATATAACTTAATATGGGGAACGTAGGAGAATAACAACAAAGCTCCGGAAAACAGCAACTGTAATGGGGAAGCACAGTGTCCTCCTGATCTATAAATTACACCAAGCACAGCAAACCAGACAGCAACAAATCAAAACCAGCTGAGTCATTTTCATGTTGGATTTATCATAGCCAAACTAATGAAAGCAGAAATTTGAGTGGTGATGGCCAAGGGTTGGTAGGGGTTTGAAATGAATAGCAATGGCAGAAGCGTGTTGTCCCAGTGTTGATAAATGTTAAGCCTAATGTGCAATGTCATGTCTAGCACTCTATTGTATGTATAAAATTAGCAAAGTGTTAGATCTTTTGTTAGGCTATTATTACAGTAAATAATAAAAATGCTGTTAATCATTAAAATCACTATTTGAGGAAATAGTGAAATATATCTATGGGCTCCAGGGTGCTGTTCATTTATTTCACGGATGTCAACTTAACAATATCATAGTGCTTTGAGTTGTGCATGTTAAAATAATACACCTCTTTGCACGTCAGGAACACTTCAATAAACTGATTAGGAATTTGGACGTAGCTTGGAAGCAGGACATTTGTTAGCATGGACAATTTTAGAACAACAAAATAAATAACTATTAAACTGTCTTTAAAAAGAACAATGAGTCAGACAATGGTGGCACACATCTTTAATCGTAGCACTCAGAAAGCAGAGGCAGACAGATCTCTGTGAGTCCAAGACCACCCTTTTTTATTTGCTTTTTATTTTTTCCTTTTCTCTTTTTATTTATTAATTTTTTAAAAAAATACCAATCTAAGTTCCCACTCCCTCCCTCCTCCCATTCCCTCCACACACCCTCCCACCGCACCACCACCCAATCCTCAGAGAGGGTAAGGCACATTGCTTCGTGGAAGGCCATCCCCTTTATATCTAGGCTGAGCAAGTATCCATCCAAAGAGAATAGGATCCCACAAAACCAGTACAAGCAGTAGGGATAAATCCTGGTGCCGCTGCCAGTGGCCTCTCAGTCTACCCCAGCCATGCACCTGTACCCACATCCAGAGGGACTAGTTTGGTCCTATGCTTGTTCCTTCCCAGTCCAGCTGGAGTTGGTGAGCTCCCATTAGCTCACATAGACTGTTTCAGTGCGTGAACCCATCATGACACCACCTTTTTATACAGAGTGAGTTCCAGGAAAACCGGGACTACGCAGAGAAAGTCTGTCTCAAAAAAAGAAGGAGGAAGAAGAGGAGGAGAAGGAGGAGCAAGAGAAGGAAAAGGAGGAGAGAAGAAAAAGAAGAGATTGTGACCAGTAAAATAAGATTTCAGAGTATTTTGAAAATCTGCAAGCAGATTTGCACAGTAAGAAATGATGAACGTTAAATGCCTATAAAAACAGATTCGATACGGAAACTATTGACAAATAAGGGTTAAAGAAATTCACACAGTTTATATAACAAAGTCAAACTCTAAACTGCGTGAACACTTCATTATGCTGCGAGAGTTCTGTAAATGAAGGTGTGTTGTCTAATAAAGATCTTATCTTTAATAGATTATGGATCAAATAGGAAGCTGGCTTAGATGATGTCAAGATTTAGTTCAGTTTTAAATCCCACAGTCCCTTTACTATTTATCCTTGGTTTCCCAATCTGTGGAATAGCAGCACTTGCTCATGAGTAGCTCTATTAATTTTTAAAAACTATTTTACTTTGTTAGTTGTAAAGGACTCTGTTGCCATACATGTCAGGCTATCATAAGAACAAATCTCAGTCTCACAACTACGCTGCACCCACACCCATGGCCCCAGCATGCCAGGAAAATACTCCGCCACTGACCTCCATCCTCAGCCACAAGAGCCTTGAACACCAGGAATATTATGATCCAAATTTTGTTAATATTTTTTTGAGTTCTATGATGAGGAAGGTCTAGGGAAACTGAGAATAGATGAAAAAGTAGTTTGAGTCCAAGGAAGCAAAACAGGAGAAGATAGTCTGGTGACAAGGGAGGACTTGGGACACAAGGGAAATAAAAACATCAATGACTTTAGGAGGTGTGACTGTGACAAACGTCTTGAACAGAACGCACAAGTCCCTGGTTTCAATCAGGACCATAAGGCACAATATGAAATATAAAGTAATATATGTTAAGAGGTGGCAACAGATTGGATATAAATGGAGTGTGAGACATGGGAATAAATAATGAGATCAAGACAGAATTTAACTCAAAACTACATGGAAAGTAGAAATGTCAATGACTATGACTAAGGACATTAGAGTGTATCACAGTAAAGAGGGTCACAGGAGGGGTTGTTAAATATATTAAATTTGAGATGCTGATTAGATCTTCTCAATTTCTATTGTTTATGCTTTTCATAAATATATTCCTTTGCATCTAAATGTTTGTGCCCTCATTTTCCTTAAAAATATTTGTCACTTGTATAATTTCTTAAATGTTGGATCATTAACCTTATCCAGCCAGTACTTTAATGTGCATCTTCTCCAGCTCAATCATCATTCTCTAAGGCCACAAATCGGCAACACGTGCATCTAAATACAGTTCCACAAATTAGAGTATGTACTGATGGGGTTGCCCATCTGTATGCTGTTAACATGTGCCATTAGCACGGGTTAATAAAGAAGCAGATTTGGCCTATGGCAGGGCAGAAAATAGCTGGGTGGAAAAGCCAACTGAATACAGGGAGAAAGAAGGCTGGATGGAGAGAAATGCCAGAACCTGCTAGAATAGTAAGATTCCATAGCATTACCAGTAAGCCAGAAAGGGGTTAATCTAAGATGTAAAAACTGGTTAGTAACAGGCATGAGCTAATAGGTCAAACATTTTGCAATTAATATTAAGCCTCAGAATGGTTATTTGGGAACTGGTACGCAGGAGGGACACCGCCAGTGACAATGTACTCTCAATAGACTATCTACATGATGTTCACAGTACTATTTTGTAGTTGTCACATCATTTAGAAATGTCTGATTGGCATAAGTTCAAGTCTATGGGTTAATACCATGAGACTTCTCATGGAATAAAGGATGGCATATTGATTTTGTGATAGCTATAAAGGTATAATCTTGATCACAAAATATTATCAAAAGCTTTCATGTAGTTTTATGTAAGTATAGTTAATTTGAGCAGGCATTCTCCTACTTCATAGGTTGTACTGGTAAAACAAAATCCACATCTATATCCTCAAATACTTAGAATTCCTCAGCAAAAGCACAAATATCTTAGATTTTCTACATATTAGTTTAGTTTGGGATTTTTGTTTTATATTCCTCTACATAGATGATTCTAGTTGAGAATTCTATTTTGGAGAGAATTTGTTTGGATATTTGCTTTACTTTCTCCTTCAACAAGAAGCTGTTTTTCTGGTAGAAGACTACAGCTGTGGTTTTGCACAGGGCACTAGATGCTAGCCCAAAGATTTGTTTTGATTCCTACACTTGGTCTCTTGATTGAAATTCGAATAAAAATAAAACTAGTTTTCTATATTATTATTGTGAATCTTTCTCAATCTTTTATGTACCAAGCCTAATCCATCCCCATCTATAAGTGAATTTGCATTGGCTGAGTACCAGAAGCAAAATATAAATAAATAAATAATCAATTGCTTTATTGGGTCCTACTGCTTGTCTCATTTTAATTGTCTCATTTCCAGCTTTCTTTGTTTCCCTCTCCCTCTCTTCTCTATACCTAACATGCACATTGCAATTGAAATGAACAACAATTAAATAGATCAGTTAATATAAATACTGAAAGCCAAGAAAAGCAAGACATGGCCACACTAGAACAGAAAGAGTAAATTACAGTGGATAAACTGTTCATCCTATGAAAATGCTAGAAGAGAGCAGAGGCCTGAATATTGGAAGAATACTTGGGTCTATTAGGGGCCCTTGCGGTCATGAGGGATGCATGCTTTAATGGCAGCAGCTCTGTGCCTGGGAAAGGGATGATACTGAACCTGTTTAGGGATCAATAACCTGTAGGGAATCATCACACTCTGAGCACAGACCACCTTCTATATCACAAAATGCTGATGGCTATTGGCCAGGCAAACACTTTTGATTTTGATTGCCTGCTTTTTTGAATAAATAAAAGTAGGTTTACTTTTCCATTAGGACAGTTTTACTGTCCATTTTTTTCTCAATGTCGTAATTAGTAGAGAAGATTTTGAACCAGTTATAGTTGCAAAAATCTGTAATCCTGGTATGCAGGGAGCTTAAGCAGGATTACAACCTTGAGGCCATCTTGGGTATTGGGTTAAACAAACCGACAAACAAATGTCACTATGAAGATTCACAGTAAATAAACTTTCAATAACATCTCTACTTACACAAACAGGAGAAATAGCTAAGGGATAATGTGGATGTTTGACATGTATTAAGTTTGTGCTCCATTCTCAGCACACAAATAACATCACAAAGTAAAAAGAAAGAAAATAAAAACAAATGTATATAGAATTTGATAAAACAGAACTACTGCTTTTGTTAATGGAGGAGACTTAGAGGTATGCTTCTGAAATGATTTGTTGTTGCTTTTGTTTTATTAGGAACATTGACTTTTTTCATCAACATTTTGCATAACTTCTTTTAATGATTGGGAAATAGGTAACAAATACTCTGAGCTAAGACAAAAGAAGTGACCACTGATGAAAGAAATACCTTTTACGCATGGGTGGTTGTACCCAATAGAATACTGAACATGTGACAGGATTATTCTGTCTTGATATGCTTCTACTATGTAGTTGTCTTTATAGGTGTATATGTGCATAATTCAAATGTATACACATTACATGTGTAAAAGTCTTTGGAGATGCCTTCCTTTGGCTTTGAAAAACCAAATGGTTGTCTTATTAGTTACTGAGGTAAAAGGTTCATAGTGCAACTAACAAGAGGTGGCTTCTGGGGCCTAATAATGATCTTCAACTCAAAGCTTGCAAGAGGGCAAGCCCTCTGTCAACATCAGGGACCTAAGCTCTGTCAGTAGTATAAACATGGGAGTGGGGATTTCCTTAGTAGCTTTCCCAAAGGAGAACCCAGTCTGTTCTTGATTTTCTGCTATAAGATTCCGAATAGAAACTTTACCTAGAAATAATCAATCTCATAAAAGTGAAGTATAGAATGGTCATTACCAGGTGCTGGACACTGCAGGGAGTGGGAGTTGTAGTCAACAGTTACAACGTGTCGGTTCCATCAGATGGGCTGTGCTAGAGTTCTGTCATGCAATACTATGACTGCAGATGACAATACACACTTTAAAACCTTTTGAGGAAGGTAAATATCATGTTAAATCATCACACACACACACACACACACACAAGTAAATGACTAAATTCCTACTAAAATTCTTAGAGCCAAAGATCTGTTAAATTATGTATTCTTTTACATGCTGAATTTTCGCTGATCATTCCTTTATGAAATTAAGCTACTTCAAAAATCCAAGGGCCAATCCGAAACTATCACAGATCTTTATAAATCATCATAAGCTTTTAGGAATGTTTATTTGCTAGGCATTTGTGTGAGTCTTTAATCACATGACAACGCTGTTCTTTGTAGAATAGCATTTAATAGTAAAATCTGCTTTGGGCAACTCTCACATATATCACAAATACATAAGTAATGTCCTTGCATCTCTCCCATAAGTATGAGTTTTTAATTTTAAAGGTCACATGAAGCATCCCCTACCACTGGAGAAAACAATAATATGTTTCATTTAGATGGCAGTATAATATTTGGCTTAATATTTTTAAAATAAAAATCCTTAATATCTCTAATCAAAGTTTGAATGAAAAAACCTACACATAGTGATGAGCAATAAAGGTTAATTGTTGAAAATAATTGAAAAATCTTACTTTGAATCAAGTTTTACGATACACATTGTGGTTGTGACCAATTGTTATCTTTTTAATAGTTTAGTTTTAGGTTCTTTTAGCTTTTCATTTGCAAGATATTTCTTTTTTTCTACTTTTTTATAAAGATTTACTCATTATTTTACAAATAGAAATATCTTGCATGCTTTGTATATCACTTGCATGAGTAGTTCTGTGGATGTTGGAAGCATGAATAATGGGTGACTGTGAGGTACCACAAAGATGCTGAGAACTGACCTCAGGTCAATCCTCTGGAAGAACAATCAAGTGTTCTTATCTGCCAAGTCAGGTGTCATCCCTGCCATCTGTTTTCCAGGCAGGTACAGAGAGCAGAGAAACAGCTGGTGGGAGTATTTATCTTTTCTTTCAATTGTTTATGTTCTGACAATTGCTAACCATGGTGTGTGTGTGGAGGGGGGGGTAGGAGTACGCATGTGCTGGCTCATTTGCGCATACATAGAGGCCAGAGACTGATGTTCAACATCTTTCTCCCTTGCTTCTATTTTATTTTAACTCAGAGTTTGCTGTTGCAGTAGAATAGCTGGGCACCTACATTGCTCCACCCAGGAGGTAATAGACACCAGGTTTTTACATGGTTTGTAAGAATCAAACTTTAGTCCTCATACACAGGAAGTACTTCACACACTGAGTCTTCTCCGACCTTCCCATTTCTAACTTTGGATGAAAAAAAATCCATTTGTCCAGCTTATTCTAGAGTTCCCATCACAGTTTATTTCTACCAAAATAATAATAATAATAATAATAAATAATGTAATTCATTAAATATAGCAATTTTACAAATTCTTTTTTCTTGTTTTGTTTTGTTTTTCGAGACAGGGTTTCTCTGTAGCTTTGGAGCCTGTCCTGGAACTAGCTGCTCTAGACCAGGCTGGACTCAAACTCACAGAGATCCGCCTGCCTCTGCCTCCCGAGTGCTGGGATTAAAGGCGTGCACCACCACTGTCTGGCACAAATTCTTTACTTCATTTGAAATCAACTAAAATATTAAAGGTCAAGACAAACCATGTTTTCTCTTACACAATAGGCATTGTATTGCTGGTTACAAAGTGAAGACAGACATATTAGGACCATTGCCTATGGCAATATTGCCTTTCAACTAACTTAATCCAACTGTGTGGTTTAATAAAAATTTAACTAGCAAATGTCAAAACAGTTTTTAATATATACAGGAGATTGTCAGTCACCTAGAACATGGAGGGTGAAGTTTACTTTCAAGCTATGTCTATGAGTTTGTGTTTTAAAACAGCATCTTCTACACACCCGCACTAGTCTCAAATTTGAGACCATCCTTCCCCCATATCCTCAAGCTGAATACTTTTAATTTTTGTATTAAATTTTTATTATACATTTGTGATAGAGGAGAATTCAACAAATTAGCAGCCAGACAGTCCTATGTAATTAGATTGGATGCTCTAGAAAGTTAGAATTGAATGTGTTAGGAAATGTAAACTTCCCCAAATCTTGAAGACCACCCATCTAGAGTCTGTTTATGTTCATCTACTTGATGTAACAGCTACATTTGATATGCTAGTAATAGTTTCATCAAACTTAAACTATGTAAAAGGTGTGATTGCTTATGTATTTCACTCCCTTCAACTTGTTAAGTATCAAACTGGAAGCTTGTAGTTGGTTATGGTAAATACTCAGATCAGGACATTTATTTCAATACATTCAGTTTGTAAACACTGTTAGGGGTCAAACCTGGGACAAATGACTGAGGTGCCTATTAACATATCAAAACAGATGCTGTCCTCCACTGGCCCTTATTGTAATCAGCTGGCCTGGCCTGTCACTAGGGTTCCGTCTCTTTAGGAGACAAGCCCCACCCAGTTCCTATTCCCCCTTCCCTTTGCTGAGGCAAGGGGATCCCTACATCCTGCTCTTTTTGTCTACTCTTCTACTGGAGAAGCAGCTTCTGCCTCTCTTCTTCTCCCCTTCCCCCCCCTCCTTCTGCTCCCCCAACACAACCCACTAAATAGGCTCTACACCCATGTCTCTCTGCATGGTGTATCTGTCTCTCGCCCACCACGGTCTCCCATCCTCAAGAGGACCCACAGAGGCCTTGGGTCACATTGTTTTATAAATGATAAAAATAGTCAAGTTCAAGCCTGAGGTACGTAGCAAGTGACTTCAAAAGCAGAATTTTTTTTGCAATTAGCGATTTAATTAGCTATCAACCAGTTCTCAGAACAATGAAACAATATATAAAGCAGAGATTGTGGAGAAAGACTATATCTAAAAGAAGAAAAGAAAATATGTTGCTCTGTAGCTTCAGACATGCTTAGAGAAAAAACATCAGAGGGAGTGATAGAGAAAGGTATCAAATTGTAACATGAAGTTTAACTAGGAAAAGGAAGAAAAAATGGAGTCAGCTGGCCCATAACACACTTTCAGAATTGCTAGTATCTGTTACAGGGCTCTTCTAGCCAGTATACCTTGCCCCCTATTCTCAAGCTTTCCAGTGTAGCAGGAATATAAAAACCCAGAGACAGATACTGGAGTTCGAGCTGAAGATCAGAAAAGCAAAGCAGCCAAATCATGAGAGAGTTCTTAGCTCTACCAAGGTTCAGACCAACAATGAGGCAGTTCTGTCCTCAGCGCAACTGCAGACGACAATGCTCTCCACCAAACCTCAGACTGCAGTGAGCTCCTGTCTCCTCCTGCCTTATATACCTCTCTCCACCCAGCCACATCACTCCTGTCTTCACCTCCCTAGAGCTGGAATTAAAGCCCCATGACTCTCAAGTGCTGGGAGCACCTTTGTGTGAGGGCTACTTCTCTTTTTAGACAGAGTCAGTCTCAGGTAGCCCAGGGTGGCCTTTAGTCCTGGAAGTAAAGGTGTGAGCCATGGCTCCCTGTTCTCTAGTGGCTTAGCTCTGCACTCTGATCTTCAGGTAAGCTTTATTCATTAAAATAGAAATAAAATATCACTACATTCCAGCTCTGAGCTTCACAACCATTCCCCCAGTTCCTCTGCCCCCTGTATAAACCAGCCATTCTGGCTACGGGGTCCTTTTGCATTTTGGCTGTTGGCCTTTTGGCCTCTTGGCCCTTGGCCTTTGGCTTCTTGGTCCCTTTGCCTTTAGACTCCTGGCTTTCATCTCTCCCTTCTCCCTTTAAGTTTGCCAGCCATATTCACTCAAGACTCTCCCAGATGAATTTGCCTCTGGCTATGCTCACCCTTCTGTGCACTGGTGCTCTCCTTATATTTATAATAAAACCTCAACCCCTTAGGAGCAGTCATGTCCTCCCCTTAGTTTGTTTTTCATTCAAACACCAGCACAGTGGACAAAGTGAAAGACCAGGCATTTCAAACAGAGAAAACAGCAAGGGCACATGGCAACAATACATGGTTTCCTATAAGAATACTGACATAAAACGCAGTCAACAATTGTATGATCGATAGAAACTGAGGATTGAGGCCCAAAAGGTAAATAGTTCATCACTCAGAATTAGATAACATAAGATAAACATCTAAACAAAAAAAAACATTAAATTAGATGCCTGTTAATATATCTTTACTAAATTATTTGACGTTTATTGGATACATGGCATCCATGAAGTTCACTATATAGTCATTTATAGAAATCTCTGAAAGGGCAAGAAGAAAAAAATCAGGTTGTTCTATTGGATGTTCAGCTTTCCATTCCTTACACCCCAACTCCATTCCCAAATTTTTATGAATTATTGCTATTTCTCCAGTTAAACATTCAAATACTTTTGGAAGTTCTAGTACAATGAATACATAGGAATATACAACATTTATTCAGACTAATGCCTAGCAGGTCACATCAAATCCAGAAAGGAAACTGTGGTAATGTAACATTGTGAAAATATCTCTTATGTTCTAAGAGACTAGGACTTTGACCTTGTCACTCTGGCTTTCGGCAGCCCCTCTCTTCCTATGAAGGAAAACTCATCACTCTCTGGGGCTTTTCCTATCCCCCAAATCCAAGGTTGGCCCTGGAGGCTTTCCCACTGACCGTACAGCAGGTATGGAGTTGGCCGGGTGGGGGAAAGGAGGGAAGGAGTGTGCTCTGGAAGCAGTCATCCTCGGCCTTCACTGGCCTTAGGAGGTTAGGAGAATATGAATCTAGGCTTCAGGTCAGTGCTGAGACTGGCTTGGCTATAATCAGTACCTGTACCTGGGCTTTGCCAGTTCACTCTCCTTAGCAAAGGATCCTTGTCCACTGTTTTCCGTCTCGGAAGACTACTTAACCGACTGTCACTTCCCATCTAGGGTCTCCTTACCCCATGTGGACTGGGTGGCCCTTTAGCTTGCTGCACAGCAGAAGTTGTTTAGAGTCACCGTTTCCTGGACTTGGGTGGAGAGAAACCGCTCTTCTGAGGAGCACATCTGATGGGGGAAATTATCAGCCAATCACATCCAGTTGGGGTGTGGCTACCTGAACCCCCTGTTAGATAAACGGAGAGAACACAGGTGTGCTCTCTCTCCATGCGGTGTCCGCAGGACGGATAGGACTTCGGACCTCCGGACCTCCCACCCTTGTAGCTTGAGTTTCCCCCCTTTTCAGTCATTAAAAATACCTGTTCCTATTGAGCAGGCTTGTTTATTTATTTGTACCGACCTAATACATCAACACACATCTCTGGTCACAGCACGGGGCAAGGAGACAGCCAGATCCTGGGCCTGTGCTATAAATGTGCAGACATGCCAAGTGTTCCTTTTAGCAGTCTAGGCTCAAGCCACTTCAAGTTCATCCCAAAGACTCAGGTTCACATATAAGCAGGGTATATCTGTGGCCCACCCGAGGGGCTCTTCTCTCCTCTGGGGTTAGGACTCCGGCAACCATAGCCCCTACAGGGCCCTCCCCACCCTTGCTCTGCCTTTTGCTCTACATCACTCCTCCGGGAGCCTGACCCTCCCCTTCTCAGGCCCCAGGCTCCCCTGAATTGGTTACTGCCCCTGACAAGGCAGTCCCAACCATGGGTAAATGACACCTGCTCCCAACATCGAAGGATGAGACATTAGAGTTAGTGACACACCTGGATGTCTCATAAAACCTGACTGCTACCCTACTGTGTACTCAGTTGGTTTGTTTAACCTACTTTTAAGAGAACAATGTAACAATCAATTTTAATTGCCTTTGATTTCCCATGTAATCAACGTTTACAACCTAGCCTAAAGCACCGCTATAATCTTAAATTGTGTACTCTTCCATGCCCCGATCCAAAACAATGCATGTGTTTCAATTGCCAGAAAACAAATTCAGAGGTTGACCGCAATCTCACAAAATAAATATCTACCAGAGTTGTTGGGTGCAACACTTGGATATTGGTTGATAAACAATCATGATATAGTCTGGGTTAGTTGAGATCAGCTGGAGCTAATGGTTTAATCCCTTGTAAAACTTAGTTAATGATTAATAAAAAAAAATCCAATTTCTTCCCTGTGCAATGCTTTCTGTCCTGTTCAACAAAGACAAAACACTTTCTTAGGGACAGACTCAAAAGAGACAGAAACAGTCACGCAACAGAGAGGAACACACAGGCACACAGGGACGCACACAGTCAGACAAAACCGGATGCACACAGAAACTCAGAGATAGATGCAGGGACAGATTCACAAGACAACCTTCAGCCAGGGAAAGATTGAGACTCAAACAACAGAGGAAGGATGGGATACACAGGGAGTAGGATGCAGAGAACTCAAAGCTGTATTCTCTTTGGTTAAATGACCCCATCAGGGAAGTGCTTTATATCTTTACTTAATGTGACACCAATGCATTATTGGTAATTCAGAGTTAATCACTGATGTACGCAATACATGTATTTCGACACCCTATGTGAGGAGCATGTGAGGAGCCCATGAGAAAGGCAAACCAGCAAAGACAAGACAGGAAACCTGAAAACAGACAGGGCCACGTGGGATCTGTGCTGGTTGCAAGCAAAATGAAACGTTTTATTAATATAGAAAATTTTCCTTAGATCCATTAGCTCCAGCTGATCTCAACTAACCCAGACAATATCATCATTGTTTATCAACCAATATCCAAGTGTTGCATCCAACAACTCTGGTAGATATCTTAATCATTGCTAACTGTAGAAAGAGGCTTCTCACAATTGTTGAAAGGAAGGAAGGAAGGAGGGAAGGAAAGAAGATTCTAGGCCAGAGAAATGGCTGAAGTTTAGAAGAAAAACCTAGGCAAAATGAACAAAGACCTGGTCATTTCAATAGCGTTTTGAAACTTATTGGTTAAGCACCATTTGTACTGAGAATAAAATATTCACCCTAGAGCTTACTCAGAGTACAAAGTCTATTATGAACAAAACCCTTTGCAACCAGGGAATTAAAAACTGATCTGAGATGTATGCTGATAATCCTAACAATAAAACACCAAATTTAGAAAAGAGTAATGTATTATATCATTTACATTGTAGATATTGAATATTAGTGTTTTAGAGTGTATATTTAATGCAGAAAGTCAATAATAGGTACCTTTCTGAAATGTTTCTAAGCAATTTCTTTGGCAAGTAGCACACTGAACACTGTCATTCATCCTTGCCTAAGGGGCAAACGATTGCCTAACAAGTGAGGTTATTTCCTTGAAGCAGGATGGGAGGGTACTGACACAGCTAGCTCCTTTGGCTTGTACTGTGTTTTACTCACTGAGTTGAGATTGCCCTTAGCAATTATTTTAGAATATGGGCTATGGACCAAGTAAATGAGAATCACCAGGGATGAGTTTTAAAATTGCATGCTCCTGTGCCCACTCCAGGCCTGAGGATGTAAATTGTTAATAATATTTCTACATGAAAGTTTAAGAAATGGGACCATGCTGTGGAGCAACCTCTCACCACTCGTGGAAGCAGCCAATAATTGTTATTTTTATCCCGAACTGCAGATTTTGCATGTTCTGCAGTGCCAAGAGCTGAGAAGAGGATTTAAAATGTGGTTAGGAAGGTTCCTTAATTCTAATGGAAGGATGCGATTATTTAAAAGCTGCCTTCAGGCAGAGTATTATAAAGGCAGGTGGAGCTTGTTCCTCTCAAGTCTAAGCCCTGGAGTTAACAAGGAAGTGAGAAGGAAAGACAGACTCCAGAGCGCCGTGGAATATTTAACTATATACATGCGTGTTACATTAGTTTATAGTGCATTTGTTTAATGAAGTACAGGTGTGTTGCATTTGCTCATGATGCGTTTGTTTAATTTTGTAAAAGACGGGCCTTCCACAGTCCTAGCAGCCAGCAGGGAGCTGGGCTGCTAGACAGTCATAACGCGTCATTCCCTGCGAGCTCCGTGAAGACCAATACTTGCTGGGCTTAAGAGGGGAGACAAGAGTGGCCCTGGGACCCCGGACCCCCAACTCCCTAAAACCTCCACGTGGGAGAAAGGCCAGGGGGCTCCCCTCCCCCAGGTGCCTTCCACATTCCTAGCAGCCAGCAGGGAGCTGGGCTGCTAGACAGCCATCTACCCCACCCCAAGGCATCATTCCCTGCGAGCTCCACGAAGACCAATACTTGGTGGACATAAGAGACATAAGAGTTGAAGGAAGAGATGGGAAGGCGCCAATGCAAGAACTCCTTCATCATCCTAAAAAGCAACATGGTACCGCCAGAACCCAGCGGACACACAACAGGAAGACTTGATCATCCTAGCCCAGAAGATACAGAAGAAAACGACTTTAAATGTTACTTAATGAAAATGATGGGGACCTTTAAAGAGGAAGTGAAAAACTCCCTTAAAGAAATGGAGGAGAAGACTAACAAAAAGCTGGAAGAAATGAATTAATCCCTCAAAGAAACCCAAGAAAAAGCAAAGAAACAGGTGAGAAAATTAACAAGATTGACAAACCCTTATCCAAACTAATCAAAAGTCAGAGAGAGAACGTCCAAATTAACAAAATCAGAAATGAAAAGGGGGACATAACAACGGTCACAGAGGAAATTCAGTGAATCATTAGGTCCTACTACAAAAATCTGTACTCCACAAAACTGGAAAATGTAAAACAAGTGGACCATTTTTTAGATAGATACCACCTACCAAAATTAAATCAAGAACAGTTGAGCAATTTAAATAGACCTATAAGCGGCGAGGAGATAGAAGCTGTCATCAAAAACTTACCAACCAAAAAGAGCCCAGGGCCAAATGGTTTTAGTGCTGAATTCTACCAGAACTTTGAAGAAGAGCTAATACCTATACTCCTTAAAGTGTTCCAGAAACAGAAGGACTGATCTCCAAAATATTCAAAGAACTCAAGAAATTAGACATTAAAATTCCAAATAACTCAATTAAAAAGTGGTGTATGGAACTGAACAGAGAATTCTCAATAGAAGAATTTCAAATGGCCAAAAGATACTTAAGGACATATTCTTCTTCCTTAGCTATCAGGGGAATGCAAATCAAAACAACTTGAGATACCATCTTACACCTGTCAGAATGGCTAAGATCAAAACCACTAATGATAGCTTATGCTGGAGAGGATGTGGAGTAAGGGGAACTCTCATCCATTGCTGGTGGGAATGCAAACTTGTGCAACCACTTTGGAATTCAGTGTGGTGGTTTCTCAGAAAACTGGGAATCAACCTACCTCAGGATCCAGCAATTCCACTCTTGGGAATATATCCAAAAGATGCCCAATCATACTACAAGAGCATTTGTTCAACTATGTTCATAGCAGCATTATTTGTAATATCCAGAACCTGGAAACAACCTAGGTGCCCCTCAACTGAAGAATGGATAGAGAAAGTGTGGCCCATCTACACATTAGAGTACTACTCAGCAGTAAAAAATAATGACATCTTGAATTTCACATGCAAATGGATGGAATTAGAAAACATTATCCTGAGTGAGGTAATCCAGACCCAAAAAGATGAATATGGTATGTACTCACTCATAAGTGGATACTAGTCATAAACAAAGGGCAACAAGCCTATAGGTCAGGATTCTAGAGAAACTAAGTAATAAGGTGAACCTTAAGAAAAACATATATAGACCCACCTGGAAATTGGAATCAGAAAAATTTGGGAGCAGGGGCGTGGGAGGTAAAGGGGGTGAGGGGGGATTGAGGAGAATTTGAGGGAATGGGATGTGTGGAGGGAGAGGGAGGGACTGGGAGGAGGGGAGGAGGGGAATTAGGATTGGTATTTTTTTAAGTAATATAAGAAAAAAATATATATGTATATAAATCCACATTAAAGAATAAACATGTTACCTATTAAAAAAAAAGAATCAAGAGCTATTTTTAACCAATGTTTGGCTAGTTAGCACCTGATTATTTAGGGCTTCACTGCTGTGGGATTCTCCTCTGTATGCTATGAATATGTTTTGCTACCATTGGTTATTAAAGAAACTGTTTTGGCCAAAAAAAAAAAAAAAGACTTCACTCCAAATGATTTTTCTCTTAGCCCTGAAATCATTTAGTCCCAAACTGTGCAATAAAATTTCTTTATAGTACAATAAAAAAAATTTGTAAAGACGCATTTACCTTGCCCACCTAAGGCACCCAAGCATTTATAACCAATAACAAGTTTCTGTGTCATGATTTGGGAGCTGGTTGATGGCTACGCCAGAACCATGTAATACTTATGGAAACACAAGAATAAACAAGAACGAAATTGCAAAATCATAAGAAAAACCAGAGACAGCTATGGCACGACCCTCGACTGTGAGATGGAAGTATCCTAGCCTCGGGCCCGTGAAAAGCTCTGTCACCACAAATGTGAGAGAGGCAGCCCGGCAACTGTGCGTCTGTGCTTGGTATCTCATTCACAGTGACTAGGAGCATCCGTTCTTGGCCGATGCCAACCTTTGCTGATCAGTAGTAAGGTTCTGACTCCAAAGCTGCTTTTTTAGTCCTGAAGGGAGTGACAATGTGGAGAAGATATCAAAACTGATAGAGTTAGGATTGTTAGACCCTGAAGCTTCCTCTTTCATACAAACAGCACGCAATAGTAGGACTAGTGTGAGAATCCAGTGAAGTGTGAGAAGGCATTTGCAGTCAATGAAGAAAAATGTATATTTAACACTCAAGAGTTACGTACAGTGTAGCTCACTAGGTGACTCAAAAAGCTGATGATTTACTCACTGTCTATTTACGGTCATTAAACAGGTGCTAACAGAAAGTCAAAGTCTATCTCTGAGATATGCAAATAATCTTAAGAAAAAATTCTCAATGAAATTTTAAACAGAGGACTTAAAAGAAATTAATATCTCAGAAGCAGAAATCAAAATGAACAAAATAGTCATTCTTAGAGATAGTAGGAAGTGGAGGAGGATGGGAAAACCAAACAAAGGGAAACCATCCATGTATAAAAATTCTGGGACACTGGGTATTAGAAATTCAAAAGTAAAAATAACTGCAAAACATAAAGATTGTGTTAGAGCTTTAAAAAACTCTAAAAAATTGTAATAAAAAAGATCTTAAAAAAAGCATTAAAAGAACAACAAATATCCTATTTCAAAATTAACCTAAATTGATAGAGAGAGTGAAAACATAAAAGTAGTAAGATCTACTGAGGACAAAAGCTCCATGCACCTATGATCTAGAAGCATATTCAAAATGTTTAAGAAATATTCTAAAACTCACTAACTGAACACTACCAAGAATGTGAACCCTTTTCAGATTTGCAGAGAGTGACTCTCTCTAATTGTTTTCAAGTATGCATGGAAATTAAAATGAAATATAAATGCAATCAATAAATATGGAAATTAAATTAGGTAAACTCTTCTGTAGCAGGAATGTCATATGCTTTTTATGGAAATTCTATAATATTCTTTATACTTTCTCTACTTTCTTTTTCCTTCCTTTAACCTTCTCTCTCTCTCTCTCTCTCTCTCTGTCTCTATCTCTTTCTTTTGTTTTTGTTTCCTTCTGTATTAACTTTTCTTTTTAATTTGGCTATATAACTTCACCCCCTCACACACACACACACCATGAGTGATTCCCCACCACACTGGAGCAGCCTAGCCTACTTTATGCAATGCAGTGAAATGCTTCACATGTGGTGATGAGCCTGTACCCATAGCAACAGGTATTTGCTGCCTTGGAATCTTGGTACCAGCTGCTAGAGAAAGAAGGACAAAGGCATGTGACCCAGGTTTGAATGACCCCATTGCTGCTCCAGGGTGACATTTACTCCTGAATCTCATGACTCACAAATGTGATGTTTTGCATTTCGATGAGAAGTCATGTCGGGATGGTTTGCCACAGACTATTCTCAGCTGCTCTTCAGTAGTAAGTTTTAAATTCCTTCAGATCATCCAAATAGAAATGTAAAGGTCATAGTCCTCTGGAAACCTTAGACGCTTCTCTTATTTCAAGCTGTCAGTCTTTTTAAGACGGATCACTGCATTTCCTGCATTTGATAGACAGTTTCCTATGCAAAACTTTTTATATACATTAAATATTTTATTTGAATGTTTCTTCAACATTAATATACATGCACATACATATGAAATTTCTTCAATGCTCTTAACTATTGCAGTGAAATGAACAAGGAACTATGGAAAGAGTGATTGCTTTTAAGACATGTTTAAGTTAAGTCCACTATTGTCATATTTGATGCTACTTTTTTGTTTTCAAGAAAGGTAGGGTAGTGCAGAATTCCCCTAATACCAGTTTTAAAAGATGGTGGTCTCTAAACTTGACCTCCTGGAAGAACAAGCAGAGGGAAGAGCAAAGTTCCTATTCTAAATGACAGATTTTTATATTTTATTCAAAAGTTGTTTTACTTACTGAGAAAAAACAATCTAGTAGGGCTGCAATTAGGTTAACACCCAAAAATCAGGAGAAGGGAGGTGGATTTGGTACAGGTGTGGCAGGGATAGAAAGAAGGTTGCTCAACCTCAGGTCTTGTCTAGAAGTCATCTGAAGGTCCTAAAGTCTTGCAGTAAACTAAGCAGAATCTCCACTTTCCTACTATTTCCCAAAAGACATTAATCAAGATTAATATACTCCAGAGAACCCTTTCTTCTGGCTTATTATGACTTTAACTACTGATAAAGTTTTAAAAATAAAGCAGTTCCAAAAATTTACCAAAAAAATATGGTATTCTAAGTACATTAGACTTGCTGGCAAACCCAATTTGACTTGACGTTTGATAGCTCTGAGAGTTTTCATGGAAAGAATCACTTCACGTTAAAATAGACTGAAAATATTTATCTTGTTTGTATTTTTTTAAGCTGAAGCACTTTAAATATTAAAGCATAAATTAAATTTTTAGTTCTAAGGGTCACTGTATTATTTTCAGAAAATGTAGGAAAGTTACCTATACTTATTTAAAATCAAAATTTTTGCAGGAATAACTAGGACACTTCTCTGTATTATGCATGAATAAAAAAGGTGATAATTATGTATGATGAAGCCCTATTTAATAATAGTATCGATAAATCAGCAAAATTCTAAATTAGACCACATGAACCACAATTAATAGAAACTCAGACACTGATATTGGGGTTCAAACTGAAGACCAGAAAAGCAAAGCCACCAGCCACTGGTTCTTACCTCTACCTCAGTCCAAAAATGGTGCTCCTGCCTCTAGGAATCTCAGGATGAGACTATGGCTGAGAGCTGTCTCCTCTTGTTTTATAATGCTCTCTAATTCTGGAGTTAAAGGTGTGCACCACTGGGATTAAAGGTGTGCACTGCTCTGTATCTATGGCAACCAGTGTGGCTACTGGGATTAAAGGTATGTGTCACCACTGCCTGGTCTGTAAGGCTGACCAGTGGGGCTGTTTTACTCTCTGATGTCCAGGCAAGCTTTATTTATTAAAATACAAATTAAATGCCACTGCAACCACAGAGCAATTTTTTTTACATAAAATACAAAGAAAAATGTGGTGGATTGAAAGAAAATGCCTCCTGTAGGGAGTGTCTCTATGAGGACGTGTGACTTTATTGGAGTACTGTGGCCTTGTTGGAGGATGTGTTGCTGTGGGGGGTGGGGTTTGAGGTCTTTGTTGCTCATGTTTTGCTCAGTGTGATACACAGACTCCTACTCGCTGCCTGTGTATCAAGATGTAGAACTCTCACTTCTCCATCACCATGTCTGACTTCACACTGCCTTGTCCCACCATGATCATAATGGACTAAACCTCCAAAGCTGTAAGCCACCAAGTTAAATGTTGTCTTTTATAAGAGCTCCTGTGGTCATGGTGTCTAAGAAACCCTAAGACAAATTCCTGGATCATTTAGCCTTACAGGACAAAAGCCTGTTCAACAGCATTAATATTAATTTACACCATCTACTGCTACTAATTATAGTTCTCTACATGTGGTGTTTTGAAAGAAAATGGCCTCACACGTCCTCATAGAGACACTCCCTACAGGAGGCATTTTCTTTCAATCCACCACATTTTTCTTTGTATTTTATGTAAAAAAAATTTCTCCCCCAAAGAAAGTAGCAGTATGAGGAGGTGTGGCCTAGTTGGAGTAGGTGTGGTCTTGTTGGAGGAAGTGTGTCACTGAGGAGGTAGGCTTTGAGGTCTTGTTATGCCTAAATTGCTTATCCCCAAATAAATTCATGGAGTAGGATTTCCGAGGTAAAGTACAAGAAGGTCTTTAATACACAAAGCCGGGTTTGAACCACACCTTTCCAGCATCCCAGCATGGTGGGTACAGAAAGTATGACCCTGAGCCCTGGGAAGAGAGAACTTTTAAAAGAAAACACTGTAATCAGGGGACTTCATGTCCTGTTGTCTTGGGATTAGGTAAGGAGGGCACAGGGTAATGGAGTTTCTGAAACCATTGGTCAATTTTGGGGGGTGAAAACTCTAACAAAGAGACATTGGTAATTGACAAGGTATTTTCAAGGACAGGATGCCTCCTAGGAACAGCTGTACCTTTTCATTGATATATATAATGTATTTTGATCATATATACCATCCAGTTTCCACGTGAGACCCACCCCTGTGCACATGGATGTGGGGTCAGAAACTAGGGCATGCAAAACTCACTAAGATCCACACTCCCAAAAAAAGTGACTTCATTTTCCAGCAGCCACAACTTCAGATTGTTTTGCAGCTGTGGAAAGGGCTTTGAGAAGTCCTCCTTGTCCTCATTACAGTGTCCACTGGTTTGATACAGGTCTTCTAGAGACAATCATAGCTGCTGTGAGGTCATATGTGCAAAGGAAACCTCACTTCCAGAAGGCAACATTTTGCAGCTCTGCTCTCCAGACACAGCCTCTTACATTGTTGTAGGAGGCTGCTTGTTCGTTTCTTGGCCACCCAGACTCCCGAAATAACCACACGAAAGCTGTATTAATTAAATCACTGCTTGGCCTATCATGATAGCATATTACTAGCAAGCTCTTACATATTAAATTAACCCATTTCTATTATTTTATATTTTACCATGAGACTCGTGGCCTACTGGCAAGGTTCCTGCTGGCATCTAGTGTCTTTCCCCTCTGGCGGCTCCATGGCATCTCCTTGACTCTACCTTCTTTCTCCCAGCATTCGGTTTAGTTTTCCTCAACCTAGCTCTATTCTGCTAAGCCACTGGCTGAAACAGCTTCTTTATTCATTAACCAATAAAAGCAACACATATACAGAAGGACTTTCCACATCATTACATTCTTTTCACTCCCACTTTTCCTGTATTCCCTGAGTTTTATACTGGGACAGAATAATATAGATGCCTCTTATATGGCTGAGAAATTTGATCAGTCATAAGTCTCTGAATTAGTCACCACCCACTGCAAAAAGAAGCTACTCTTATCAAGGTAGAAAGCAGCAAATCCAAGGGGATAAACATAAATATTTTGAAGGAAGTTTAACAAGAAAACCATTAATCAAAGCAACCATGGTACATTCCCCTTAAAGTTAGTGACTTCATTGCACCAGCTATAAGAGCATTGTTAATTATACTTTTAATTGTGTTTTATGATTATTTTTGAGGTATATATACATATATATTTGGTAGTAGAAAGATGAACAATACACTCAAACTGTGTGTGTGCATGTAAGGTGTACTTATATGGTTCCTTATTGTACATGTATGTGCAAGAATCAGACCCCTGTGTGTGAAGAGGGGTGTTCATTTTTATTGTTCTCTGATGTATTCCCTTAAAAGAGGGGTTTCTTGCTGTGTTTTCTGTCTTTTACTTAGGGGTTCTATTTCTGTAAAGAAACATCACGACCATGGCTACATTTAAAAAAGAAAACAATTTACTGGTCCTGGCTTACTTTTTCAGAGGTTAATCCATTATCAAGATGACAGAAAGCATGGCAGCCCTCAGGCAGACATCAACAGACAGCAGGAAGAGAAAAACCCACTTGACCTGGCTTGAGCATCTGAAACATCACAGCCCACCCCCACTGACACTTGCTCCAAAAAGTCCACACCTCCTCCAACAGAACCACTCCTCCTAGTGCCACCCTCTGACCCCATGGGGGCTGCTTCCACTCAGACCATTATACACTGGATCAGGAGTTAGGCTGGTTACCACAAGCCCAGGCACTGATTTGTCTTTTTTCTTGAACCCTGCAGCACTGGAGTTATAAGAATGTGTGTCAATGCCATGTTTTCATGAAGGGCATTCGGGATTTGAACTCGGGTCCTCCTAGTGGTCCAGCCAGTGCTCCCACACTGATAGACAATATCCTCAGTTCAAATTTTAACACAATGATTAAAATGTTCAGATTCTCTAAACTAGAGAGGCACTGTTAGGCATTAAACTCTTACATAATAATTGAAAATATTTCTTCAGATAGAGACTCTTATCACTTTTACTGATTCACTGATAATTCAAGGAAAATTTCCATATCAATGTTTAATCCAGTAAGAAAAGAAGAGGAAAATTAGAACATGAAAATCTGAAATGTGATGATAAAAAGACTACATAGAGTTTCATTTTATATGCATACTACACATTTTTCCAAGGCAATAATACAAGTACCTAAATGTGTACATGGATGATAGCATAGCAATGTATATAAAGAAGTGTATCTTACATTTACCACTATATGAGTTAAAATTGTTTTCTGAATACTTTATAAACTGCATCTAATTATATTAATATATTTGACAAATACCACAATTATTTGAAAGAATAAACATTCTAATTTAGGAAAAATCTTCATAACAGGAATTTTTCATGTGACTTTTTGTTGATTTGATCTTTTTTTATTTTGTTTTGTTTTTTCAAAACAGGGTTTCTCTCTTGTCATGTGACGTTTTACTATCAAATTTAAAACGAATATAAAATTTCAGTTAAAGAATGTAATAATGCTGATTTTGTTTTTTACTGTGTATACATATGAAACTCTAACTAGAATGCTGAATGAGTCTTATCATACTTCAGGAATATTCAAAGATATGTTTTCAAACACTAATATTTATTTTTCCCTTGACTGACTTATTTTATTCTCATGAATTCATCTTGATGACGAAGCAATGCATGTTTCTACTGTTTTGTCATTTCACTAGACAAATTATAGACTGCAGATTAATGATCAGGCTGATTCTGAAAAATCTGTTTTAATACTCGTGAGTATCCATTACGAGAACCCAAGCAGAGTAGTTTTCTGAAAGACTTGTTAATAATCTGAGAATTTTTGCCCAAACAATAATATAATAAAACATATTCTGGTAGTTGGACTTAAATTTTATTTTAGAGTATTTATTCTTATTACATAAAGAGCACACTTGCTGTGTTTTTGATCTACTAGTCTCATTGATGGCTGAATCTGTGAAGAGAAACATTGTCATCAACTAAAAAGAATACTAATGGAGTAGTCACTTGGTGAAAGTGTTCTACCTCTGAGAGCAACTAAACTGCCATGATACTAAATAAATGAAGGCATGAAATATACAAAAAGGAGCAAAACACAAAAACAGTAAGGATAATGAATAGTGCTTTTTCTTTTGCTTTATAAGCTACTATTCATGTTCATACTTAAAAGCTTAGTACATGTCATAAATGTATATATGAAATATTAGAAGTACATTAAAATTCCTCAGTGGAAGTGTAAATAACATGTACTATGTATAGTAAAGACTTTCAATATATGTTCATGATGACATCTTCATAGAATAATTGGTGAGAAATTATAAGTTTTTCTTTATAAAATACTTCATTTCCATACCTCTTATTTTTGTTATTTTTCTCTTAAAATAAATTTACTAAAGGAGGATTTTATTTGGTATATGAATGTATGTGTGCAATTATATGTATATGTCAAAATTCATTACTTACCACATAAAGAAATCACATATTTTACTGATATGAAAATATGTATTAATATTAAAAGATTTTTGAAAATGAGTTATGTTTAATTGAGGAATTTATACATTTATATGTTCTAAATTATCTTAAATATCCTAAACAGAATCAGGCCTATACATTTTGATGGAATTTTGTCACAACGGGATTTGAAATTCACAAGGAAGTCATGAATCCTGTATTTCTTGGTCCCGTTCAATGTCCAGCTGTACTTTTGACCCAAAGAACTAGCCTCCTCGTCTTCTCAGTCTGTGTCACTACTTGATGATCTAATACTACTAATAATGAAGCACAGTTATGCTTATTGCCCTAAAACTCTCACAATTTCTTAATTTTTTGTTTTTTTTCTTTTATAGATTCCTTGTGGATTTCACATTATGTATTGTGATCCTTATCTCCATGAACCTGCCCTCTGCCCTTGCAACCTCCCCCCCCCAAAAAAAAACAAATTTAAAAACAAGAAGAAACAAACAAAACAAAGAAAAATCAAAACAAAATCAGCAAAAAGAAGAATCTTGTAGAAGCTGTAGTATGGCCCATTGAGCCTCAGCCCATTCATCTTTATTTGCAACTTTTCCTTGCCATGTGTCTTTGGACAGACTCTGGTTTCCGCTATTGTAGAGCCAAGGACAGCTCGGCACACACCTGCCTAGACAGGCTCTAGACCAACAGGAAAGTGGGTCTGAGTCTCAGTTTACCCTGAGGCAATAGCTGGCTCAAAAAAAAAGACCACACACTGAGACCACCCAGGTACAGGAAGGAACAGGTCTTCCAAAGGAAATTCCTAATGTTTCAATTGTTGTAACTAGGATCACCTAATGTCTCTAAATCCAACACACCCATCCCCCTTCACCAAGAAACCCCTAGACAAATGTCAGACAAGCAGGGGTCCTGAACTTTAGAAATCCCTCACCCCAACCTCTGCTATTATAAAAACCCCACGCCAACTGATTTTGGAGTTGGGCTGTGCCAATATGTTTGATACATGGAGAGTCTGAGTTCAAACTCAATATAAATAAAGGTTCTTTGCCTTTACATACAGGACTAGGTCTTCTTGTTTTGGGGGGACTCTATGGTCAGGGCATAACAGTATCCCACCAATTATGGCCTCTTCCTGGGGCTCCTCTTGGATATCCTGTTGTTGTTCTGTGTCATGGAGATTTTGCTGTTTTGACTCTTTAGACTTGTCCACTTCACAAGCTCCAACACTTTATAGATGAGATGAATGCTGAGGTTTGCCAACTCATAGCCCTGGTTCTGGGACGGGGGTACGCAGATTGGTCAGCTTGTTAGCTTTCCCTTATCATCACTCCCCAAGTGAGCTCTCCAGCACTGCCGCAGCTAGAACTCCCCATGCAAGCCTACTGCAAGGTGTGGGGTCTGTCCTCCTGTCTCAGGCCTTCAGATCCAATTCCCCTCACTTCTATCATCACGGTGGCTCTGCTCTTTTGCCTGGGCAAAAGGCAGGACCCTCTCTTCTGGTTGCTGTAGGGGAAATATGAGGGTGTGTTGAGGTCAGCTCTCCTCAGATTCACAGAGGGCCAGGGCCAGTCACCCCAAGTCCAGAGAAGCACAGGGCCAGCTCAGCACTGCACGGTTCCAAAAACTCCTGTGCTAACATGGTCATGTATAGCACCAGGACCCCAGCTGCAGAGGGACCATGGACCTCAAAATGGCCCTTAGGAGCACCTCAGGTTCTGACACCGCCACAACCATGGTGGCAGCACAGGCCACCCAGAGGAGTACGGACCCCACAGCAGCGGGACCCTCGGATACCAACATGGCCTTCAGTGGCAGCCCAGAACTCCCTGGTGTGGTCATAGTCTTCAATGACCTCAGGAGCCACAGATAGCCACACAGATTCTGGCTGTGGCATGGCCGACAAACCAGACATGGCCCCTGGTCGCAGCCCTGGTCCAGATGATGCCATGGCCCCAATTGAGTCCTGACCACCCAAACTGGCCTGCAGGAGTGTGGTGGGACAGAAAGATTGGGGTGGGCGATGGGGAGTTGGACCACAGTCCCTAGACATCAACATCGTCACAGGTTGTGGCCCAAACCCCCGTGAATCTGTGTGACCTCTGGTACCAACATGGACCATGGACCCAGACATGGTCCTCAGCCACATCTGGGGCCAGGTAGTCAACATGACGCCAGATGACTGTGCAGGTCATCAAAATTATCATGGTGCCCATGGCAACAGGTCCCTTGGACACCAATGTGTCTCCAGGGGGTGGTCCAGACTACAGGCTCCTGCACAGCCTCCAGCTTTGACAAGAGCCCCAGACACCAACACAGGTCACTTCAACTGTTCCAGAGCATAGGACCAAGACCATGTTTAAATATTTGGTATATATTACTTTAATATTATTTAGTAAAGTTTGCTATTGGGAACACTCTGTTATTCGTATGAGTTTGATTTGATGACATGTGTCTATGTACTAGAATGAGCTTTGTTTTCAACAATGACACTATATTTGAAGTGTTCAGAATAATTGGGGAATATTATCATTTTTGGATAATGCTATTTTGAATTTTCTGATAAAATATAATGGAATGAAAGTAAGGTATATTATTTAGAGAACACATTGTCATTTAGAATAGAAAATTATTAATAACATACTATAGCAAAGGTGTATGATTTGAAGACCAATTTATGATGACTATATTTCTTATCAAAAAGAAAATTTCGTATGCACAAACTGAAGGAATGTATACATGGTTAACATAAGCCATTCTTAATGAAATTATTTTAAAGATACAATAGCACTGTGAATACGTAAAATATTTCAAGGGTTTTGATAATTATAGATTCAATTAAGATCTATGGGCTTTACTTCCTTTTTGATGCAATCTTAAATTTTAGCTTTATTATAAGTAATTCTTGGCATAGTTCTATTCCCAAAGACTTCTTAATTTAAAAACACGCCTGTTCTTAATGTTATCATCCACTTCATTAAATTTTGTTGTCATGTTACAACAAAAATACCATTTCATCTTTAATATTAAGCCTTTTTCTACATTTAAAGGAATTTCTTAATATATCACGCTCCAGTTTCACACAATGGGTTTTTCTAAATTTCATTTTCATTTACTGTCTTATATGAAAAAAGGAGGCTTGGAGGCTTTGAATTCTGTGATGTTCCTTTTTGAAGTATCTGATGATCTTGTTTTAAAACATCATCTTCAAACCCTTGGTTACTGATACAAGAATAAATATTTTACTCATTGTGGCAATCAGTCCAAGATCCAATCAACAGTCAGATTAGAAAGGAAGTTTCATAATTTAGAAAGATCATTTGATGCAAGAAAAGCCATGCTTCCTTATGGATTTGAGAACACCTCTGATATGTAACCAGTTGTTGCTATATGAACTCTTCACTAATAAAAGCAATGAAAAATGATGGTGCTTGCCAGTCAGTTGGTGATTTTTCCCCCTTTTCTTTGGAAAGGACTAATTTCTGATTTTTTATAGCATTAGGATAGTCTTAGTTATCTGTAAACATTTTGTTTAATGAAGTATTCAGTATAGCTTGTTTTAAAATAGAAAATAGTTACGCAGATACTTTTAGATCCCGTAGCTGTTTGAAGATTAGTAAGAAAGCACACTCGTACTGCCTAGCAGTGCCACAAATAGAATACTTGACTACTCAGACAGGAAAATGCTTGCAAAATATGATCTGCAATGATTAATATCAACAAACCAGATGTGCCACATGGCAGCATGAACATCTTCCACTTACCTCGTGGTTAGTGTTGACTGTCAAATTAGAAGCTTTGTGCTTTCTATCAACTCTTTGCTGTGCTAGTGGCCCAGGTGCCAGACACAGGAAGCACTTTTCACATTCTCCACCAAAATGAAAAGGACTTAAACTCTTCTAATTACTCCCAGACAGAGCATGTCTTACTTTATCAGCAAGCCTTATGGGAAATAGCTGAACAAGTATTAATACGGCAGATCAAAGTCATCAATAGACTTCCTCTCAAATTAAACTTTAATTTAACATAAATTGAACAGTCAAGGATAAGAGCCAGACATAGTTGCATGTAATAACTGGTTAATAAATAAATAAAAATGAATAACTCAGCGAAAGTTGAGCTAGCAGAAATGCAACACTGGAGCAGTGACCAGGGAAGGCATCAGTGAAAAAGTAAATACAATAGCTAGATCTCTACCTGCCAGAAACTCCCGGGGAGCAGTCTTGCTATCTGCCCATTACCAGGATTTCTCAGTTTCCTTGAACATAAGTGGGGCCCTGTAACTATTTAGACTATTGAGAATTATTTTAATTATGTGTATATGAGTATGTGTGCTTGTAAATATGTCAGGATGTGAGTTCAGATGTCTGCAGATTCTGGAAGAGGTATAAGACTCACTAGAATTGAGTGTCAGGCTTATATGAGATTCCCAGTGTGGGTGCTGTGAACTAAAATGAGGTCCTCTGCTAAAGAAACATGTAATTGCTAAAGTATCTTGCTAGTCCTAGATTTTGATGCATAATAAATCTCTTATAAATACTTGAAGATATTCTTATTGTTTAGGGAATATGCTGCTTAGTTAATTTGTTTATTTTGTCACCTTGGTAGACCCCGAAACCACCTGAGGAGAAGAAACACCAGTTTTGCAAATGCCTCCATCAAACTGCCTACAGGCCTATCTGCAGGGGCATCTTCTTAATTAACGATTGATGTGGGAAGTCCAGACAATTCTGGCAGGTTTCACCTTTGGACAAGTAGTCCTAAATGATATAAGACATCAGGCTGTGGAAGCTGTAGAGAGCAAGTCACCAAGCAATTGTCATCCGGGGTCTCTACTTGTGTTCCTGTCTCCAGATAATACCTTGAGTTGTTGCCCTGACTTTTCCCTCTATGTTGAACTGGGACCTATGAGTTATAAGCTCAGATAAGCTCATTGTTCCCCAAGTAGCATGTGGTTATTTTTTTGTTGTTGTTTTTCATCACAGCAGTAGGAAGAAATCTAATACATAGCTGATATGTAGATTAATATTCACGACTAATATTTTACTTCTATGGCACATTCTCATCTGTAGCTGTGACTGGCATCAAAACCAGGGTGCATGCTGAAGTAAACACACACAGTTGTATCTCAGTTGTCAAGACAGAAACAATAGACACTATGTTCAAAATTCTCCCCTGAAGTGAGAGGCAAATCCAACAAAATCTACATATACAGAGGTAAACAAGAGAAGCAAAGAAAGAGACCTGAAGAAATAATAAGGAATGGCCTTGAATTAAGAAAAAAAAAATCTGAGTCTGTTTCCTTTGACTGTTATTGTTGCTGCTCATGGTGTTATACTCCAAGACATTACAGGCCAATTTGAAGCAGATTTTTAAAAGTTTATAATAGCTTTTTAATTTTTTTTGGGGGGGTGGGCATTCACTGTATAGCTCTGGAGGCTGTCCTGGAACTAGCTCAGTAGATCAGGGCCTCGAATTCATAGAGATCCACCTACCTCTGCCTCCTGAGTGCTGGGATTAAAGATGTGCACTGTCACTCCTCGGCAAGCGCTTAATTTCTTAAAGCTTATTTTGTTTTTGTTCATTTTGAGATTTTATTGTTGTTTTAAGATGGTGTTTTAGCTACATTTCTATAAATGAGGTTGCAGTAAAGACTGACCAACTGCTGGTTCGAAAGAAAGATTTATTGGGGATCAAACTGCCAACACTGTCTCTTTAGTGGTAGGGGCAGAGAGAAGCAGAATGGGAGAAAACCAAGCAGATTTCATGTGACAGTCAGCTCATTCTCCAGCACCATGTCTACCTGCATGCCTCCATGCCTCCCACAATGATGACAATAAGCAAAGTCATGTTAAATGCTTTCCTTTCTTAGAGCCACTGTGGTCCTGGTGTCTTCTCACATCAATAGGACATTGACTAGGTCAACCAGGAACTAGATGCCCTTTCCTGAGGTAGCTGACCTTTGAGGGCAAACAAAGAGGTTCCTCGAAGACAGAAACCTGCCTCACAAGATCTGCTTTCTGATAAACAGAAACATGAGTTAATCTTCTGTTTACTGGGCCAGAGTCCTGTTTCTGACTTTGTAACCAGCGCCAATGTTTTGGCTGACGACTTGGAGCATAACATAGCAGTCTTCTGATGTTAAAGAGCAACAATCCTTGGCCTACTTCTTGCTGACTGGGGCCTTAGAAGATGACATCTGGAACTATGGTTCACAACCAGAGCTGAAACAAGTGAGTCAAAGAAGGGTAAAAGTCAGGGACCCATAGCAGACCATAGGGAGATTCTTGCACTGGAGTATGCCCTGATGGGGGCAGGTCCCCGAGTGGTAGCAGTAGGCAGTGGGCACGAGATCATGGCAAGCCACGAAGGCAGCTGGGTCCAAGGTAGGAGCCAGGCGGCGGAAGAGAGACAGAGATGCTCCATGCAGAGAAAGTGGGTATTTATTTAGTGGGTTATGGAAAAGAAAGGGAAAGGGGGGAAGGGGAGAAGAGAGAAGAGCAGAGAGAGAAAGAGGAACAGAGAGAAAGAGAGAGGAGGCGGAAGGGGAGAAGTGGGAAAGCAGAAGTTGCCTCTTCGGGAGAGAGCTGGAAAGGAAGGAGCTCAGGCTGGATGCTGGAGGAAGATCTGCTTGCCTCCGTGGAGGGGGGAGGAAGTGGATGGGGGTTTGTCTCTTAAAGGGACAGGACAGACCATTACAGGTAGTAGTTTGTACACCAGTTTGTGTAAGTTTCTAATGCTCCCATTCACAAGAGTAGACTGGTTCCTAGAGTAGCAACATTCTTCACTGAGGTAAAAGTAAGTTCTCCTCTTTTCAGTGGTTAGTAATCCAGGCCTTATAGTTGTGTAGGATTCCATAAGGGTAGAGAGATTAAAATGGTTTTAGGGTAGTTGCCAAGCCAATGTTGATTCTTGGATTGCATCTCCCAGTTATGTGGAATTTGCTAAGATCGACACATACTATGACTGAATCTGCCTGGCAGTGCGAGCCATCGGACTTTAGAACAGACAAGAATAAGTAAGTGAGCTTGAGAGCATCTTCATTGAGAAGGCTTTTAAGCCTTCTCTATTTTTAAAGAGATATAATATTGAGAGGGAGAGAGATGGGGGAGATGGGGTCCCAGAGCCGGCTCGTAATTGGGAGATAATGGAAGGACACCAAAGGAAAAGATGTATTCCATATACTTGATCCAATTAGGGAGTGTGGAAGAGGATTGGATGACGCATTCATGTCCATCAGTGGATGCGGAGACACTTCAGAGGCTAGAAGGGATTGGAGGAAAAGGAAGGAAACGCTTGATTTAACCTTGATATCCGTGTCCAGTGATGGTTTGGAAAAGAACTAGGAAGGGGCGAATAATCAGTTGGCTCTGTTGGGAAGAGTGGAGGTGGCTTGAGGGGCCAACCAAAACACTCATGGCAAAGATCTGAGAAGGATGAACACCAGGGGAAGCAGGAAGTACGGACCAAGTAACTTACAAATTCATTAAAATGACAAAGAATTAATTGCCTGCTGCCTAGAGAGTCACCATAGGATCATTGGTGGAAATCTCAGCAGTTTTGTTGGCTCCCGGGGTGGCATCAGGTTATCAGCTGCCAGACCCAGATGATCTAAGAGATTTTTCTGTGGTAGAGAGACTTGAGGGACTAACCTATCTTGGTGAGGCAGAGTGGGGCAGTTGACCTTCCAATTTCTTGTCTGCTCATGGTGAAATGCCGTTTTTGTTTTTTTTTCCTCAGTGGCCAATGTTGCCACCCTTGTAGCAAGCTCCAGGTGAAGTTCATTGGTGCACCTTCTTCTATGGAGGTGGTCTCAGAGCTGGTGCCAGAAGCTGGTATTTCCATCACAGCAATCCCTTTCCATCTCCTCCCGTTGCTCCCTTCCATTAAACACTCTAACTGCCACATTCAGCAGATGTCTCTGAGGAGGTTGAGTACCATCATCTGATCTGGTAAGTTCTTTTCAAATAGCAGGAGGTGATTAAGAGGCAAGTGAGAGTCAAGGACAAGATCTCCTCTTGAGGACATGATTTCTGAGAATTAGGACCTCAGTTTGGGTACTGAAGGAGCAACTCTGAATTAGGTGAGAAACTCAACAGGATCATCATCTGCCTTCTGGGTGACTTCCCCCTGTTCCCTGCCCACTCAATTCATCAAAATTAATAGGAAAAGGGTTTTTGGATGTGAGACCCCATTGTCCCTCTCAGGTTTGGCTCCAAATGTGAGAGTTCAGTGAGACCACTCAATTAAACAACTTCATGCTTATAAAAAAAGGTTCATTAGGTACCAAACTGGAAGTCTATCTCTCAGAGAACATATAGAAGTAAAACCATGGAAAACCAAACAGATTTTATATGATCAGTAATGAGATACCCTTGCCCAGGGTAATAGAACTTTTGGAATTGGATTATGAGAGATTACAAGTAAACAGAAACAATTCAATGGATGAGAGCAGTTTTCTGGTGAACAAACACTTACTTTTAGACTTCTGCTTAGGTGGCCAGAGCCTTTTCTAGGACATTGTTTAAAGTACTGCCATTTTGATAGGCCACTTTGAAACTAATATTTTCTATTGCTGTGAAGAGACATAGTGATCAAGGTAACTTATAAAGAAAACATCTAATTGAGGCTTGCTTACAGCTTCACAGGGTTAGTTCATGATCATTCTAGTAGGAACATGGCAGCAAGCAGGCAGGCATGGTATTGGAGTAGTAGCCAAAAGTGTAGCTCCTGATCCTCAAGTAGGAGATAGAACACAGGACTGGATATGGAGTAAGCTTTTGAAATACTAGGGTGATATCCCTCCCAGAACAAGGCTACACTTCACAGTCCTTCCCAGAACAAAATTAATTGAACACCTCGGAACAAATCAAGCAAATGTGAGAGCCGATGTTTAACATGCTATTTCAAAGCACCACTGATGTGGTCTGTGTTTACTTACTTTCCCCATTGCTGAGACAAAACGCCTCCCATAAGATAAATTAAAGGACAGAGTGTTCACTGGGCCTTACATTTGGTCTGAATACAGTTCATATTGGTGAGAAAGCAGGGTGTGATGGTTTGAAGAATGGTCCAGATAGGTGCATATATTTGACTGCTTAGTCACCAGGAAGTGGGACTGTTTGAAAGGATAATGTAAAATTAGCAGATGTGACCTTGTCGGAGGAAGTGTGTGACTGAAGGTGGCTTTGAGGTTTCAGAAGTCAATGCCACAACCAGTGTCTCTTTCCTGGCCTGCAAATCAGGAGGTAATTCTTAGCTACTGCTCTAACATCTTGTATGAGGCCATGCTCCCCACCATGACGACCGATACGGCTAGATGTCTGAAACTGTAGGCAAGCCCCTAATTAAATGCTTTCTTTGATAAGAGTTGCCTTGGTCTCTTCACAGCAATAGAACAGTGACTAAGACACAGGGCCACAGGATCAGGGGCACATGTCACACGGCATGTGTAGTGTGGAAGCAAAGAGTGATAAGTGCTGTTCTCTACTTGTTTTTGACTTTGCTCGCTTGTTTTGTTGTTTTCCTTAAGCCCAAGACCCTACTTATAGAATGGTGATGCCCACTTTTGCATAGATCCCAGTTAACCTAATCTAGGTAATCTATCAATGATGTAGTGAGAGATTTCTCTCTGTGGTGATTCTAAATTTTACCAGAGTAAGATTACCTATCACAAGGTCTTGCTGTGTTATCCAGGCTGAGCCCACCTCGTGAGATCGTGTATAGAAGAATAAGAGCTAGGAATGGGAGCCGTTGTGAAAAGCAAAATTATCTTTTATTTTAAGTAGAGAACTGAAATTACGGTATAATTACAACATTTAACTCTTCCTTTTTCTTCTTCATAAATCTCCCATTTACTATCCCCTTGATCTCTTTCAAATCCATAGCTCCTTTTTAATTAATTCTGAATGTATACACTCGTGTGTGTGTGTGTGTCTGTGGAGTCTGCATAATCTTACTTGTATGTTTGTTTTCATGGTTGAACTTTAGTATAACTAAAGTTAAATTGATATTGCTGTAAAACATTGCAGTATTGAGTTGCATGATATTCTATGTAGTCTTCTTAATTTAATATGCCTTTTAAATTAAATTCAACATTTCCATTTAGTGCTATGGCAGATGTGAGAGCTTATAGAAAAGGGAGAATTTCTAACTGCTGGTATCAGTTGGAAGCTAAAGCTGAAAATCAAAGCAGAGGATGGGGCTTGGGTAGTTTTTAAGAAATTGTGAGTAAAACAATGGCCACTGACTTACAAACTCAGGCTTAATATTTAAGCATTAGACAGAGAGCTCAAGCCCAACTATTTTATGATATCTAAAAGCCTTTAATATTTAGTGTTTGCTGCATTTACATAGACTTTACTTACAGAAAACTTTCAAATCTTCAATTCAAACTTTCAATGGGATGTGCGTTTTCTGACAATCATGTACATGGAATCAATTTCAAAAAAAGCAAATCAACCTCGAAGCTTTTATAAGTGCACGCAGTTTGCTCTTTGGTTTAGCACTAGCAATTACGCAATTGGTTACAGTGATCAATCTGGCATTAAATTCCCTATGCCTTCTATCCATGCATAGAAAGTTCTTATGAACTTCATGTAATTTAACATAGTTCTGACTCATGATAAAAATTTCTTAAATGTATTTTACTGTTAAAGGATAGTTACTCATTTTTGTTGGTTTTTTCAAATGGATGCTCTTCCTTGCCATTGATAGTGTAAATTGAAACTTCTTTTCTCAGACTGTTATAAGTATTTCCAAATGTATTGACACTTTTTTCTCAGAATATTTCAAGTAGTTCCAAAAATAATCAGATGATAGATTAGGTAATTATTCTCTAGCCTGCTAAGATCCGTGTGTGTGATTATTACCTCCAAACACTGCTTTCAGAAGCAAGCAGTGAAATAGAAAGCTACATTAATAAGTATTCATTTTCTTTTCCACTATAGACAGAGTAACTTAAATTAATAGATGAAATCTGCGATCAGAGAAATTGTATATTTAATACAATATAGTTACACTGTCATTTTAACAAGTAAAAGCATTGTAGTGTTATTTTCCCTTTGTAAAATGGAATATTTAATATTACACTGTTTGAGTATTTTTCCCACTTAAAATGATGTACTCATTCCCTTAAAAACTGGTACAAAATGCAATATTACAGCAGACATAAGTTAATAATATGCACAACTCCTTAATCAATAATAGCTCTTATATCTTCTAATACATGCTGTGATATTTTTAATGTTTATTTTTATTTATTCTTTGAAAATTTCATAAATGTACACAGCATATACTATATTCATAACTCACTTCCCAATACCAGTTCCTTCTAAGATCCCCATCACATCCCTCATCCAACTAAATGTCTTCCTTTTATAATTTTCATTTTCATGTTTAGGTATTTTAATCTCACTCAATCCAATTAGTATGTAAAGTGAAAATGGCTTTTCATCTTTCCCAGAAGGTGGGAATTACAATGAACTCATCTTCCTGGGTGCCAGAGAAGCATTACTTGTATAAGTGTGCTAAAAGTTACCAAAGGCTTCATTTCACTTTGGAAAACCAGATAGTATGTTATTTAAATGTTATGTCTTATTGACAAATTCATTCCCACTTCTTCATTAATTACTGTTATTAAATGTATATATACAAACTTTATTTTACTTTGCCCATTTAGGAATAATCATGGACAGATGATCAAACAAAAACATTCAACTCTATCTAGATATGTCATTTATATGGAATAATATAAAATAAAGCTGGCATTAAAGTTATTTTGTTAAAACTCATATTCTATGATCTCCAAGGAGCATTACAGAAAGCCAATACTAAAATCTCCACCTCTTCTGTTAATATAATCACTTGATTAGAATCTTCTCGTGAATTTCAGAGGAACTGTGAAGGACCTAAGAAAAATCCTAGGCTGCCTGCTTCAGGCCCTGCCTCACTGATACCTGCTCACTAGGGCAAACTTGCAAAGCTGAAGATTCTAGTTTTCTCAGGAGACTCCACCCTGGCTTCTCGAGCACTATGAGCCTACAATTATTCTTTGTAGGGATGCTTGGAGCTTCTTACTTTTGGTAATCTCACGGAGATTTACTGCCTGGATTGTTAGTTTTCACATGAGCACACTTACCAATTCTTCACCACACCCCAGGGTAGTTTGAATGAAAATGCCCGCAATAGACTTATAGGGAGTGAGATTATTTGAAAGGATTAGGATATATGACTTTCTTGGAGTAGGTGTGGTATTGATGAAGGAAGTCCCTTACTGGATGTGAGCCTGGAGGTTCAGGCCAATCCCAGTTGTCCACTCTCTCTTCCCTCTCCCTGCCCTTCCAGATGTAGAACTCCCACATCCTTCTACACCATGTTTTCTTGCACTCTTCCATTTCATGATGATAATGTACTAGACCTCTGAATCCGTTAAAATATTTTCTTTTATAAGAGTTACCATGGTGATGTTGTCTCTTCATAGGCATAGAAACCATAACAAAGTCAGTGGTACCAGGGACTGGGGCATTACTGGTAGGCAAGGATGTGTTTTTGTTTAGAGGAACATCCAACACTTTGGAACATTGGACTAAAAAGTGGTTGAACATTTAAGAAAGGCTTAGTGGACCATCGTAATAGGGGCAGAGAAGATAGTGGTGAAGGTAATTTGGGGACCCAGATCAAGAGGTTCTAGAGAAGAAGAAAATTAATATGTGACTGGAGATCATTCTTCTGATATTTTGGCAAAGAATGTGACTGTACTCCGCCCTTGTCAAAAAAAAAATCTGCCTGTGACTACCTTGAAGTGTTATGAATTAACTGCAAACGCAAAGGAGGTTTCTAGATTGTGATGCTTGGATATTAGTGGCCACTGTAACATAGATCTATAAAGAAAAGGAGCAAGCTGAGCAAAAAAAAAAAAAAAAACAAAAACAAAAAACAAAAAAAAAACATAACATGTACAGTTTGAGGAGAAATTGCTATAAGCTACCTTTTGGGGGTAACTTCTGCCACGATCCTAGCCACAGGTGGGTCCGTATGTTCCAGGGTAGGGGTGTGAAGATTAGAAAGGTTAAGTAGCAGGAAGAGAGATAAGAAAGAAACACAGAAGCATTGGATAGTATCGGGAGGGCAATTCAGTGAATATTGAATGCTGAATTCTGAGTTCTGAGTTTGCCCACATTTATTTTCCACACACATTTAATACCCAATACAAAAGAGGGGAAGGCAAAAGACTGCTTTAACATGACACAAAGGACAACCAGAACAGTTACATTTTTTGGTACTTGAGATATCAAGCCATTAACTCCTAAGTAAAGCAAATGATGTTTGGGGAAGTAAACAGACCCTAGACCAAGTATCCTGTAGGCAGCCACTCCCTGTGTCAAACCTCTTATTAATTTTTTTAAAGGAGAAGAAGTATGCTCAAATTCTCTGACCTTTGGTCAGGGTGGAGCGGATCCATCTCTATGCACCATTCTAATGTTCAAAACCCCAATTAACTACACCCTAGGTCAGGATATCTTGTTTTGTAGCCACACTTTCTGTCAATAGTTTTGAAAGAGCAAAAAATCAAACTCTCTGACCTTCAGAAAAGGTGGAACAGACTCACATCTGTGTGTGTCCCAACAAGAAAACAAGCACAAAGAATAAAGAGAATGGTGACTTCAGGGTAAGACCCCACCCAGTTAAGCTTCCACCATGTGAAAAGGAAAGAAAGTTTAGGGCACAAACCCTTAATCCAAGAACTCAGGAGGCAGAGGCAAGGGAATCTCTAAATTGGAAGCCAGCCTATTCCACAAAGTGAGTTACAGAACAGCCAATGTGAGGCTGTAGAAGAAATCATTAAAAACAAAAAGTTGGTGAAAATGTATTTGAACAATGGACTGTGTTCCAGCCCCCAACAAGTATTAGAACTTGGTTCTGTTTTAGAGTCAAGGGTTCAAGAAAGGGGTTATGGAATCTCCCTCTGTGACTAGCAAAAGATGCTGAGGCCAGGCATATGTGAGGGGTATCCTTGCCTGGAGGCTCACTGGGGCTATTGTGTAATACTCTGAAGGTAAATCCTGGATTTTCTGGGAGGCCCTAAAATGATGGAGATTGTCAGAGTTTAAGATACCTGCCAAGAGCAGCTAATAGCAAGTATGGAACCAGCCCAGCAGAGAGAAGTGTGTTGCAGTCAACACAGCTGAAAAGAGTTGGAGATCTGAAGAGTGCTTTGACATCAGACATGTAGGTGCAGAATATGGACTTTTTCAGGCACAATTTTGATCTTGCTTTGGTCCAGTATGTTCTCACTAAGCTCTCTTTCTTCCCCCGAGCCACTGTATGTTTGTTGGAAGTATGAGATCTGATTTTTGATTTTGTTTTGCAGGGGGTTACCGTTCAAAGATTTCCATGAGTATCAGAGAGCTGTAGAGTTTTAAACCTGTTGAGACAGTGATAGACTATGGGGAGCTTTGAAGCTTAAAAAAATACATTTTTTCATTATGATATAACTATAAGACTATGGAATCTAGGGGGTAGAATGTGATAGTTTGAATGAAAATGGTCACTATAGGTTCAGAGGGAGAGGCATTATTTGAAAGGATTAGGATATGGGGCCTTGTTGGAGTAGGTGTGGTCTTGTTGGAGGAAGTGTATTAGGGGGTGAGCGTTGAGGTTTCAGCAACTCAAGCCAGGTCCAGTAACATTCCTTCCCCCTGCTGTCTGCTGACCCAGAGGCAGAACTCTTGGCTCCTTCTACAGCATCATGTTTGACTTCACTCTGCCATGCTTCACACTGTGATGATAATGAGCTAAACTTCCAAACCTGTAAGACAGCCCTAATTACATGGTTTCCTTTATAAGAGCTTCCCTGGCCACGGTTTCTCTTCACAGAAATAGGAACCTCTGTTACACTTTGTATCTAAAAAAACCTGTTAATTTCTGTGTTTTTTTTTTCTTATTAAGCTCTAATGGACATCATCCTTGGAAGACAAAGGCAGTTATGTGTGAGAGAAATAGAAGGTGCAGTCTGAGGTTCTTAAACTGAAAGATGAAGCAATTCCTGTTTTAGAAGAATGGCTTATGGCTTACAGTTTTCCTATGATTGTGTATTAAATATCCCTTTACGCACCACTTCAATAAAATAGGTAAGTTATTTTTAGACGATAAGAAAATAATATGGGCTCCTGTTTCTGTCATCATAGTTAAAACTTAAAAAAATCACTGTGGTATCTAAAATAGCTAGGCTAATAATAAACAAAATGATGAGCAGTTATTGGATTTCCATATGTGATTTTTTTTGAAGCTCTAAAACAGCTATGACAATAATAAAACTATATATAGCATTAGCTGCCATTCTTATACCTAAATCAGTTTCTAATTCAGTCTCTAATTGAAGTTAATTGTTTTCAATTTTCCTCTCAGTGCAAACATATTTGTCAAGCATTATTCATTCATATCTATGCATAAATACCCAAAGCCATGAAGAATTATTTATCATCAAACAATCATTACATTAATTTGTACCTTATAAATTGCTAACAATAAAATCTACTATCTTATAAGGAATACTTTTATTGATTTTATTTTCAATTAGCCAGACTCATAGTACTACTGTTTAGAAAATAAACAAAACAAATATTAAAACCAATAAAACATTTCATTGTGAAAATATCAAGTTACAATATTTAAGTTAATATTTCTTAAAATTTATAAGAGAATCACTAGATAGCATAGAATAATTTGAAGTTCATGATAAAGTTACAAACTGTTAGTCTCAAGACTCTCTCTTTCATGCATTTAAATGTCAGAAAATTGGGTTTCAAGTGCAGGTTTAATTTCTTTTATAGATTCTACACCAATATACATTGAAGTTTGGGACCCCTTGTTATAGAGAAACAAAATCAATTCACTTTCTTAAAAATTGTAACACATTTTAAAATATGTTTTGTAATGTTTGGAAAACATCAAAATTCTTTTGTAAATTCAAATAACAAAATTATAGTAAGAAGGCCGCTTGTTGGTTCCCAGCTGCCCAGACTCCCGAAATAATCACACAGAAACTATGTTATTTAAATCACTCCTCGGCCCATTAGCTCTAGCTTCTTATTGTCTAACTCTTACATCTTAATTTAACCCATCTCCATTCATCTGTGTTGCCATGTGGCTGTGGCTTACTGGCAAATGTTCTGGCGTCTGTCTCCGGCGGGGCTACATGGCTTCTCTCTGCCTCTGCCTCCTTTCTCCCCGCATTCAGTTTCGGTTTCCCACCCTAGCTATTCGCTGCTACAGGCTCAAGACAGTGTCTTTATTAACCAGTGGTATTCACAGCAAACAGAAGGGAATCCCACATCACAAAACAGTAATATGCATTAAAGTTTGAGGCCAGCCTGTTCTGTAGAGCAAGTTCAAGGATAGCCAAGCTTAGGCAGTAAAGTAACAACCAAAAATAGAAAGCCAACAAATATGTAATTGAAGAAGGGGGCCATGTTCCAGCCCCAGCAAGCAGCAGAACCTGGCAGCTTGGGCCACGTGGTTCTGGCTTTAGAGATAAGGATAGAAGAAACGGATTATGAAATTTGCCCTCAAGTTTAAGGAAGGCTGCTGAGTCCAGGCACATGTCAGGGATGTCCCTAAATGAGGTCCCAGTAGAGAGGGTATTTCGTACTGGGTAGTGATAGCACACACCTTTAATGCCGGCGCTCGGAAGGCAGAGGCAGGTGGATTTCTGTGAGTTCGAGTCCAGCCTGGTTTACAAAGTGAGTTACCGGATAGCTGGGGTTGTTACGCAGAGAAACCCTGCCTCAAAAGAAAAAAAAAATCAAACAGAAAAAAGTAATATTATTATATCTTATACTTTTCCTTAAAATACTTATAGGTGAATTATAGGTGAATATCTTACCGTCACCTATGAAAACTATTTAAACCCTTTAGCATCACATATGATAATTATTGGTTCTACTTAGTAAAAACTTTTAGTTTTCATATTGTTCCAAGATGTTCTAATTTGAAGATTACTTTATAGATAAAAATAAACCCAAATGAGCAATCTAAATTTCAAAAGACCACCCAAGAGAATATTTCAGTTGCAGTTAGAGCTCCTCTGCAGTATTCAAAGTGTCTCCTTACAGTCAGATATATTAGAATGAATAGAGATATTATAGGGGGAGACCCACTAGGAGAGCTTACATTGTGACATCCCTCTGTCTGTACTGAGAAAAGTCCAGTAAGTTTTAGGAAGGGGCGTTGGCAGAGGCCGCTAGTTCACTTCCCAACTGCCCTGATTCTAAATAATTACCCAGAAACTATATTATTTGCAAAACTGTTTGGCCAATAACTTAAACATATTTCTAGCTAGCTCTTATATCCTAAACTAACCCATCTCCATTAACACTAGCATTAACATGAGGATGTGGCCTACTGACAAAGTTTCAACAGGCTCTGGTGGAGGTATTTGTCTCCAGTGGGCTACATGGCTTCTCGCTCATTCTCCCTACCCTCTCCTCCTCTATCTGCCTGGGACCTCCACTTTGCCCTATTCTGCTAAGCCACTGGCCGAAACAGCTTTATTCATTAACCAATAAAAGCAAAACCGACAGAAGGACTTCCTACCCCAGAGGTGCACCTAGTAAATAAAACATTCAAAAGATAGGGTAAAAATATAAGTATGAGGATAATAGGAGAAGGCAATCAGTCATTTTATGTCTGGCCAGATAAAATTCTTGAGAAGAGTCAGCTATTTTCTCCTGTTCCTTCCCTTCTGTTCTCCATAGATCCATTACTCGGTTAGCTAACTTTGGCGTATCACTCCTGGCTGAGAAACTAGACACAGCCTACCAAAGAGACAGAACCTGGAAGGAAAATTTTCTTTCAGAATTCTGTATTTTTTTTTTTTTCCAAGCATTGGCTTCGCACATTTCTATCCTTACCTCCCCTCTGTTAGGGTGTTTCTCCATTTCAAACTTTTCAAAATGAAATATCTCCAGACTATAGAGCTGGATAACAACCCCCCCAAACAAAATTCACCATCTCTTAAAGACCCCAATTCCACTTACTCATTGAACTACTGTACCGGTCTTTCCAGTAAAGGCCAGTGCCTGGTACTGCCCCTGTCTCTTCATCACTATGGATCCACCCAACTCTCAAGATGCGTATTTACATAGCAATGGACCCTTCCTAGGTCTAAATCCATAACAGACCTCTGAAGAAGGGTCCACTTTTTCTATCCTCTTATCGTCCCCTACTCTTTCTGTAATTCCACATGGAGAATTATTGCTCTCCTCCATCTTATCACCTCTGTTGGCATCCTTTGCTTTATGACCTGATACACCCTTACCAAATATCCATAGGCATCTAAGACACGATAGGACTCCTTCCCTGTCCTATATGTGGCCCCCTATCTATGGACACCCAGTTCCTCTCACCAGTCCCTTTCAGTGTATTCTCCTTTTTGTCTTCTCCCTCCTCAAGCAATATCTCGGTTTCACTCTACAAACAAATCATCCATTTTCAGCCTTCTCATGATTTGTTTTTCTGAGATTTCTTTATGAGCAAATGATGGCATTGTATGATTCACTTTATCTTATCAACTTAAAACTCTTCTCCTCCATAGTGTCAACATAGTATATGCCCCCAAAGATCCTGTTGACGGAGCTTAGCCCCCAATGCCCCTCTCTTCAACAAGAAACAGGCAACAAGAGACTACATTGTCCTCTTACTTTTAATGTCCCCTGAGAACTATAATGAAGTGACAAGACCTAAAACCCTCAGGTGGGCTGAGAAACCCCAGACAGAAAAGCTTCCTTGATTGAAAACTGCTATGGAAAATATTTTTATTGATTGATTGATTATCGGGGAATTTCACAGAATGCACCCTGATCACCCTTATTTTCCACTCTTCCCACGTCCATCCTCCCACCGTGACCCTCCCACACCAAAGGATAAAAAACAATAAAAAACACAAGTTCAATTTGTGTTGTTTATATGGTCACTGGAACATTGTTATCCTCCTAGTGGTCAGCACCTAAAGAAAAGTGAGTCCTGCCCTACATCTTTCCACTAGTAGCCTTCTACTGTGGAGAGCTATACTTACCACATCCTTACCACAATTTTTAAAAGTTCTCTTAGATGGCTTTCTGTATGGGCTGTTTTTTTTTTTTCCTTAGGAGGAGTAGAGGTAGGGATCGTTACAGAAGCCTTCGATAACTTTCTTTCTCAAATATGAGTCTATTGCCATTGATACCACTGCCATGTCTGCATCTGTGGTCCTGCTTCAGATGGGTATGTGGGATATTTGTACACTGTGTGAAGATATATTGGTGTAATAAAAAGAATAGCCAGTGGCTATGTAGGAGTGGTGGTCCTTCCAGGAGAGAAAGAACTCTGGGAAGAAGAAGACAAAGTTGCCAATCAAATACTGATGGGGAATCTTTGCCAACCAATTATCTTTAAGAGGTGGAAACAAGTTAGGGTGTGGCTTTCTGGGACCAGGAGAAAAATGGCGCATGGCCCAGGTGCGCTCTCTCTATGTGGTTCCCTCGCAGCACAGCTGAGCTTGGACTTCTCGTTCTTGTTTCGTGAGTTTGCTCCTTATAATAAATAAAAATATAATTGTTTTATCTTTTTGTTAGTCTGGTTATTTCACGAATTGAGCTAATATTAGCAAAATACAGAGGCTGCAAGATGTGCATGAACCATGAGGCAGAATGTAGGTTAATAGAAATGGGTTGACTTAAGTTATACTAGTTAGGAATAACCCTAAGCTATAGGTCAAGCTTTCATAATTAATAAAAAGTCTTTATGTCATTATTTGGGAGCAGGTTGGCAGGACAGGGAAAGACTCCTTATAAATGGAAACCTGTTGATGTCTGTGGCCCATGTACCACTGAATGTCATTCTGATGCCCATGGTCTCTGCTGCTGCCTGGGGAAACTTCTCATAAGTTGATCTACATACCAACCCCACTAGTATATGTCCCTTGAGACTGCAGAGAAATTGACCTGCAGATGGAATGCTTTATCCCTAAAGTTCTCTGTTTACCATCCTATAAAAACCCAAAACCCCATGTGCCACATGCGTAGTCTCTACTTATGCAGAAAGACTAAAGTACTTTAAGTTTTCTGATTAAAAAAGGCAATTCTGCTTTTGGAAAAAAAAATCACTCTGCACAAAGTTAGCGTATATATCATAATAAAAATAATTTGAATTAATATTTAAGATTGAATGATAAAAGCACTCAAATATTTTTGAAATAGCAATAACACAATAAAGTGCCTATATCACATTTAAATAAAACATAGCATTAAAATACTGATTTTAATTTATAATAAATTTTAATTTATTGGAGCATATTTATGAAAAAAGCAGGAGAAAATCATACATGTTTACAGAAAAGATACATACACATCTGAGATAAACTTACCTCAGTTTGGGCTAAATTCAGATATAAACTTATATGGGTTCATAACAAAAGGCATAATTGATCAAATTCATTTATAAAGTCAACAAGCTTTTTAATTGTTATTAAGACATACAAGAAATTGTGCCTGAGGGCCCTAGAGATTCTTTGACTATTAGGAGTGCTTGCTGTTTTACGGAGTTTGGTCCCCAGAACTGGGCCGCACTTCCAGATCAAGGGGATTCAACATGCTTCTCTGGCCCCTGTGGGTAATTGCATGCTTCTGTACCTTCCCATACAAAGACAAACAAATGTAGACATAACTAAAAATTTAAATAAATCTTAAAACATAAATAGTTAACATACTTAATTATAATGTTCCAACTGCCACAAGTGTGTGAATTTCGTAATTTTTATCATCTGGCAAATAACTTTATAGCCATGATACTTTGTAGTACAACAAGAGTATTTAGAAGTTTCTGGTTCACTTTTGAACACTAAAAAAAGCAATATAACCTTTTCTCTTGGTGTCCTCAAGCTAATTTAGACGATTATGCTAGGATGACTCAATACTTAAGAAAATGACTTTGCTAAAAATATACAATGCAAGATTGTAACAAAATGGTAGGCAATCACTGATGGTATTTTGTTATCTGTCTACATAGACCTAGAGAGACAGAGACACACAAACAGATACACACACACACACATATTGCCATGTCATTTATTGTAGGCCATTGAATTCTATGTAACCATAATAAAGGAATTATGATTGCATGATTTTGGCATCACAAAATATCCACCATATACTCCAGCATCTCCAACTGTGCCAGTCAGATGCTCCTGATTATAAGGACAGGTACTTCTCAGATAGTAGATGATTCTTCACCCACTTTGTACTGATTTATAAGGGCCTAAGGTCGCTCAGAAACAGTAATCTCACTGAAGAATGTCAAAACATTTTGGGATCATATAGAGAGCTCCAATCAAGTACTTCTTCACATCATTGACTTTTTCCCATTTTTCTTTTAAAATATCTGTCAGGTATATATTCTGAAGAAATCCTAACACTTAAATATGAGACAAAAGTGTTAAACTTAAGTTTTTCAATGTGGTCCTTCATTGTCCTTCAGTAAATGTGAAATGAAGCAGCTTTATATTGTTTCACGTATTCTACAATTCTCTTTTCTAAAACTTTCCCCTAAAAGTCAAGCACTGTTAATTTTTCTTCAATGCAGGCAATTTTATTAACAATAAAACAAGGAGCTAATAACTGTTGGACACAATGAAAAGAACTCCCAAATTCCTCTTAATACTGAAAAAAGTGTTATTTTAGTTGTTTCCAGCAATAGGTAGAATTTTTCATTCTGTTGTATTTCTTTTGTGTAATGGGGTCTCTTGGGTCCAGTGTTCCTTTAGTAGCTAGCTAGTCTAGCTAAACCATCTTGTTATTAATTGCTTTTCAGAATTAAATGATTTATGTATGTATGTATGTACGTATGTATTTGTTTTCTATTTTATGTTTTGTGATCCAATCAGATAAATGACAAAGATTACCTGAAATTATTCCTGAACTATTATACATTTTACAGGTTTACTTAATGGGTTTTCCTTTGTTTAATGGCAATGATATTCACTCATTTACATCATGGGTTTGTTTCTATATTTGTTGTGTGTGTGTGTGTGTGTGTGTGTGTGTGTGTGTGCGTGCATGAATGCATGCATGTGCCAGTGCACACATATGCATGAATGCATGTATGTGGTACAGGTGGAGACAAGCACATCAAGTATAGTGTCCTCACAACCTCTTCTTTTTTGACACATTCTGTCACTTCCTTAAACCTTAGCTCACTGAAGATGTTAGACTGGTTGGAAAGTTAGCCCCAGGGAGTCCTTCAGGCTCCCCCACACCCATGTTGAGACGACAGGGTCTATTGTACATGACTGATGATGTACATGCTCCGGATTGAATTCAGGTTCCATGCTTGATGGATAAGCACTAACTGACTTAGCCACCTCTGCATTACTAACTTCTTTTTTGATTATATTGTCCTACTGTGAACATAGACATTTGAAAAATAATCTATAGTGTTTTTAAGAGGTTCAGATATGATCGTCTTATTATAATTCATGAAAGCTAATATAAATCAAGATTTAAAATAGGAATACATAATCTAGTCCAAAGATCTTATTACCACTACCAAGTGTAAAACGACCAGTCATATTCCAGCATCAGCAGTGAAGTAGTGAATTGAGATTTTTCCTCCCTTGCTCTCACATCCTTTCTCCTGTATTATCTTTTTAAGTCTATCTGGATCATATTAGATGGAAATTAAAGGTTATGGGATATCATTGTTGTTTCTTTTACTTGTTTTTATTTTGAAATGCTTAAGTAGCCTAGAGTAGCCAAACTAGAGAATCTCCTCCCTCACGCAACCAAGTATGTGTGGGATTCTAATTGCGTACCATCATGTTCTCCTTTCTTTCTAATCTTATGACAGATTTGATGCCCCTAGATAACCTTGAGGGGTGCTTAATATCTTCTAAGCATCTCAGAACGGTCCCTACAATATCAGTGAATCAAACCAGAGTTAGAAGATGACTTGGGGAAACGTCAATATAGCACTCATAAATAAAAGAAAAATTATCATTATCCAATCTGATTATTGATTTATATAGATGCTAGAAGCATCATATCTTATAGGATCTAGGTTTAGGTTATCTCAACTCTCTATATAACTTGTCTTTCAATCACAGTTGCTACTACAGTTCTTGATACCACTGATGTCTATATTAATGACATAAACAGAAGTAGAAAAAATCTGTTTCCTCTGTGATGAAAGTTTCAATTACAAGCAGAAGAGATATTATGATGACAGGTTGATTTTCCAAGCATCCATAAATACAGAAGAATAAATCTATTTGGAACATAAAATAAAAATATTTGGAACATTAAATTATATGCTAAGATGTGACTGGATAGATAGAATGATGTAGCAAATTTGGTAAATGCCTAGTAATGCTTGATCTCAAGGAATATGTCCACTTGACCTTCTTATCAATCAAAGCAAAGTTTGACAGCTTGGAAGTTGTTCTAGATGCAGAATTTTGAAGAAACTGCAACAGAGGCATTCTGAGAGACTGAATCACCTGAGATACTTGTTTTCATTTGTGTCTGGTCCTTGTTTTTTCTGAAAACACAAATTTAAAGGTAACATATATATCTACATTAATGCAATTGTTGAAGTATGGATCTATTTACCTTCTTCTACATGCTGACACCCAGTTATGCCAGCACTGTTTGTTGAATATGCTTTGTTTTTTTCATTGTATAGTTTTACTTTCTTTGTAAAATATTAGGTATCCATAATTGTGTGGCTTTATGTCTTGGCCTTCAGTTTGATTCCATTCATCCACTTGTCTGTTTTTATGTCAATTCTATGCTGAGGAAACCTCATATTTAAAAATCAATACATTCAGTGTAATTTTAGGAACCCACAGTCCTCAACATGATTTTTTTTGCCTTTTTTATGTTTTACAAGTTAATCTTACTACAGGCAAGCAATTATTTTTCAATTGAATACTTAAAGTTAGCCAGCTTACAGTGGGTGGATTTTTAAAATTCATGTGGCATAATATTTATGATTATTTCAACAAGAACAATCTAGTAATACTAGTATTCACAGTTATTGGTTCTTCTGAAATGTAAAGTAACTGGGCATTAAACTCACATGAGAAATGGGTCAAAGACTCACTGGTATCATTTCCCATAGATTTGATGATGTTCTTTGCTCTCACTTCTTACTTCTAGTTACTTTTGTTTCTTAAGAAACCTAAATCATTGCTATTGCAACTATACAGCCATGTACAGATTTATTCACGTTTCCAATTAAGCTTTTGTTTCATCTCAAATAAATTGCTGCTGCTGTATTTATTGTTCTTAAATGTTCTACATTTTTGTTAGTTTTCCTTTTACAAGAAACCGATAGTGATAAACCCTTGGTTAATTAAATTATCCTATTGCAAAAGGACTTACTATGTACTCAGGGTTTATATACAAAATAGTATCCCAGTATTTTATGCCCAAAAGGGATTTCTGTCATTTGTGGTGTATTTTATAGTGATATAAAGTGCAAAAATAATAACTTACTATTTTCATCTCATGATAGTAATTACAAGTATCAAGTTACTGTTGCAAAACGCATAAATGATGTAAGGATTTAAAGAGTCAAAAATAGCATGTATTTTATTGTTTCTTATAAGAATTGAAAAAATAGAGTGGATAAAATTAGAAAACACATTTTGAACTTTATAATAAATACTTTAACTCTTTTCAAAAGCATTTATATTTTTTAATATTAGAGTTTACCTTCATTCTTTTTTGGGGGGGTTATGAGTCAGGATTTCTCTAAGTGCTGGGATTAAAGGCATGTGCCACCATCACCTGGTACCTTTATTCTTGTATGTGGAGATAGGAGCAGTATTACCTAACTTTCCATTAATTTGACTTTTTATTGATTTTATTTATTTTATACTTTTTTCTGCCCCCTCCCTACCTCTCCCCTCCCCTTCAACCCACTCCCATCATCCCTTAATTTAAGTTTTTGTTATCAAAATTCATATGAGCTGGCATTGTTTGTCATATTACTAAATACTATCAAATATATTTTGAGAACCCATTTTGAGTTATGTGAACATGTTTTAACTGAAAGAGAATTATTTATATTCAAAATAACTTTAGAGAAATACCATGTTCTTCCTTGGCACTGTATTGGAAAGTGATGCATGGAAAAACACCAGGAACTGAACCATGGAAAAAGACTTCATGACAGTCAAGCTCTAGTCTAGAGACAGCAAAGTGTATGCTTATTAATTTTATAGTGTGTGTGTGTGCACACACGTGCACACAAACAGAAGAGAGAGGTCAGTTTTCAGTGATTTCCTCAGTCACATTCATCTTCTATACTGACAAAATTTATATGTTTCAGCGTAGGAGCATGAAGATTAGAATTTTCAAGCATAAGGAACAGAGATCTGAGAGAAATAAGAGGCAGAAACAGAACAGCATCAGGAGGGACATTAAGTAAATACTGAATCTGCCTTGCTTATTTTCCACATGTTTAGATACTTCAAGTGTCTAAGGGGAGAGGAGGCAACAATTTCATAAATATGATATAAAGAAGAGACTGGAATTCTGCAACGTTTGTTCCAGTAGAGCAGATCCACCTCTATACTTAAAGTACTAATTAGCCACACCCTAAGACAGAATCGTTTGTTTGCAACCACATCTGCTGTCAACAATTTCGAGAAAGAAAAAATAAGCTCAAACTCTATGACCTCCAGTAAAAGTGGAACAGGCTCACATCTGTGGTTCCTCACAGTGGAGTCTTGCCATGATCCTAGAGCTTGCTGATTTAGATAGACACAAAGCTGAGAATTCTTTCTTCTGTGAAAATAATTACCAAGACCACAAGCAAAATAAGGAAGAAAGGTTTTATTTCTCCTATAGCTCACATGTCTATCATGAAGGGAAGACAGTGCAGGATCTCAAGCAGGAACCTGGAGGCATGAACTATTGCAGATGCCATGGAGGAATGCTGCTTACTGAATTCTGCTGGTGGATTGCTCAGTTTGATTTCCAATACAACTCAGTACAACCTACCCAGAGTTGACACTGCCTACCATGAGCTGGTCCTTTCCATATAAAGTATCACTCAAGAAAACACACCAGAAGCCTTCTTGACCATAGGACAATTCCATGTGGGAATTTAACTGAGTTCCCTCTTCCCAAATGAATCTAGCTTGTGTCCGGCTCACATAAAACTAACCAGTACAGGATCCACACTCAAGTCCTCAAGCAGTTGATCTACAGAGACATCTCTGAGACCCAAAAACCTTTCCTTAACAAAATGTAACGGATGCATGGAATTTGTTCTCATCACACTGAAGGAACTGATGACCATGTGCTGGGATCATTTGGAGTCCTGGCCTCCAGCTGCTCTTCCCTGCTAGCGATCTTTACTTCTGATTTGGGTTACTGAAAGCTGTGCTTCACGAGCATGTGTTGCCTTGAGAATCAGGATGAGGTTTTCACCTGTTGGCCCACCTGACTGTTGGGTATATAAGCCTCCGTGGTGCTATTGAATAAAGGGCTTCTTGCCAGTGACTAGAGGTCCGTGTCTCTGTCTGTCTGTCTGTGCTGTCTCTGTGTGTCTTTGTGTGTTTAACCTCCAGCCCCTTGCCCGAAGCTCGCGAACTGTATGATAGCGCATAGAGTGCAGAGAGGCCTTTTGTACGCAGCAACCATGATTTGATGTCTTGTATAAGTTATCACATATATATATGATGTATGTCTTGTATAAATTATCATATGTAAAATTTATACAAGACATGCATCTACTCATATATATATATATATATATAACTGTGGTCAGAAACCCTTAGGGGGTCAAATGACCCTTTCACAGGGGTTGCCTGAGACTATTTTTTGAGTAAATTTTCCTTTTTATTGATTTTATTGAGCTATACATTTTTATCTGCTTCCTTCCCTTCCTCTCTCCTCTGTTTGAATCCTCTCTCATGGTCCCAATGGTCCCAATTTACTAAGGGAATCTTGTCTTTTTCTACTTCCCATGTAGATTAGATGCATGCATGTCTCTCTTAGGTTCCTCATTCTTGTCTAGGTTCTCTGGGATTGTGATTTGTAGGCTGGTTTTCTTTGCTTTATGTCTAAAAAGCACTTTTGGGTGAGTACATATAATATTTGTCTTTCTGGGTCTGTGTTACCTCACTCAAAATGATGTTTTCTAGATCAATCCATTTGCCTGCAAATTTCAAGATGTTATTATTTTTTCTGCTGTGTAGTACTCCATTGTGTAAATGTACCACATTTTCCTTATCCATTCTTCAGTCGAGGGGCATTCAGGTTGTTTCCAGATTCTGGTTAGGACACACAATGCTGCTATGAAGATAGTTGAGCACATGTCCTTGTGGTACGACTGAGCATCCTTTGGATATATACCCAAAAGTGGTCTGGGTCTTGAGGAAGGTTGTTTCCTAATTTTCTGAGAAATTGCCACACTGACATCCAAAGGGGCTGTACCAGCTTGCGCTCCTACCAGCCATGCAGGAGTGTCTCCTTTACCCCACAACCTCTCCAGCATAAGTTGTCATCAGTGTTTTTGACCTTGGCTATTGTTACAGGTGGGAGTTGGAATCTCAGATTTGTTTTGATTTGCATTTTTCTGATTGCTAAGGATGTTGAGCATTTCCCTAAGTGTCCTTCACCATTTTAGATTCCTCGGTTGAGAGTTCTCTGTTTAGGTCTGTACTCCAATTTTTTAAATTTAAAATTTTAAATTATTTGTTCTTTTGATGGCCAATTTCCTTGTATATTTTAGAGATAAATCCTCTGTCTGATGCATAGTTGGTGAAGATCTTTCCCATTCTGTTGGCTGCCATTTTGTCTTGTTGACTGTGTTCTTTGCTTTACAGAAGCTTTTCAGTTTCAGGAGATTCCTTTTATTAACTGTATCTCTCAGTGTCTGTGCTGCTGGGGTTATATTTAGGAAGGAGTCTCCTGTGCCAATGCATTCAAGTGTACTTCCCACTTTCTCTTCTAGGAAGTTAGGTGTGGCTAGTTTTATGTTGAGGTCTTTGATCCATTTGGACTTGAGTTTTGTACATTGTGATAGATATTGATCTGTTTCCATTCTTCTACATATTAATATCCAGTTATGCCAGCACCATTTGTTAAATATACTCTCTTATTACATTTTATATTTTTTGCTTGTTTGTCAAAAATCAGGGTATCATAGGTGTGTGGATTAATATCTGGATCTTTGATTTGGTTCCATTGGTCCTCCTGTCTGTTTTTCTACCAATACCAGGCTGTTTTCAGAACTGTAGCTCTGTAGTAGCATTTGAAGTCAGGGATGGTGCGGCCTCTAGAAGTTTCTTTATTGTACAGGTTTTGAATAACCTGGTTTTTTTTCTTTTCCATATGAAGTTGAGTACCATTCTTTCAAGGTCTGTGAAGAATTTTGCTGTGATTTTGCTGGGCATTACAATGAATCTGTAGATTGCTTTTGTTAAGATTGCCACTTTTACTATGTTAATTCTACTTACCCAAGAGCATGGTAGATTTCAGGTGTCTTCTTCAATTTCTTTCACCTAAGACTATCTTAAAACATAGATACTTACATCATGATTTATAACTGTAGCAGATTACAGTTATGGAGTAGCAACAAAATATTTTTATGGTTGGGTCACCACAACACTAGGAATTGTATTAAAGGGTCACAGCATTAGGAAGGTTGAAAACCACTGCTCTAGACATGCATATCCATAAATATATAAATCCATAAATACATGTATTTTGGTCCATAATGTTACATTGTCACAAAAATAACAGGCACATTTCTTTTATATAAGCTCATTATTTTGATGAAAGATAGAAAAATGAATTCTACTCCCCATTTTCCTCATACATGTTTATTTCAAAATATACTAATGCCTTTGTGACCCTAAATATAGCTAAGCTTCATAGAAGCAATAAGTTAGTTCTGTCCTCTACAGCGCCATCTGTCAGAAAGTGGAGGTCCTCAGTTCCAGAGACCCCCTGATTCCTGGCTTGTTATCTGACTTTCACTAGAAGCTATAAATAGTGACTTTTTGTCCTCCATGGCCTGTGGTGTTGCCGTATGTTCGTTCTCTGACAGAGGCCAAAATCATTGCAGCCAACCATTGTTTATCTATACCCAACCGGCCAAGATGAGATTGAGCCAACAGTAACCTGCAGCCATACAATAGATTGTCAGGACAATTCATTTGTTTATGTAGCCTTTTTTTCTTCCTACCAATGCCATTTATTTTTAGGAAACTAGTGTCAGAGTTTGAACAGTACAATCACACACAGTGCTAGGTGACTCATTAACCACCTGCTTTCCATTTCTAATAGCGAAATACAAAAGTTTAGAGGTAACCAGCCATGAGTGACTCTGCTTCCAGCTCAGAGATAAATTCTCATTAGGGAAGTCTATCCTGGCAGTTGATCCCTCTCACCAATGATTGTTTCAGCCATTGCTAAGTGACAAGACCCCAATCAATGAGATGAAAGAGGTGCCCTGCCGGGTGCTTCCAGAAAGCTTTTCAGACAAATAAAAGGAAGCTCACACACTGGAAGATAGGGTTTATTTTCCTACAATGAGTGCTATATGTTTACAGCACCAACAAATCATGTCAGAAGCTGCGACAACAATTTTAGTACTTTAGAGAGAAACTGACCTGGTGTTCTCTGAGAATGGCATGCAGATCTTAGATTTGAGGTAAAAATAGTTCAGGCATCAAATCAGTCACCTAGGACTGGCATGCCTGTCAGGGAGAACACTGTCCTAGGATATGTGAAGACACAGATCTGATGAGCCTCAGGACAAAACAGTGAGATAAACAGGAATAGCAAGAAGGAACAAGAGGGGTAGCAGGAAGAAATAGAAAAAGAGCAGGGTGAGAGGAGGAGGAAGAGAGAAAGAAAAGCTCATCACTTTACCTCAGGATTTCATTGAAGGAAGATAGTAAATTATCCTTGTAAGATAAAGGGAATTAGTTCCAGGCACTTTGTTAATTGGTTTCTATTTTATCTTTTTTTCTTCATCAGGATTCCTTATGAGTGGATAAAACATCACTACTATGCAGATATTTTGGTGAAAGTATTATTTCATAACGATAATATGGGAGAGTAAATGCCTTTTGTGGGGTTGTTTGTTTGTTTGTTTGAGACAGGGTTTCTCTATGCAACATATGTAACAGTCCTGGATGTCCTGGAACTAGCTTTGTAGAGGAGGCTGTCCTCAAACTCATTGATATCGGCTTGCCTTTGCCTCCCAAGTGCTGGGATTAAAGGCATGTGTCACCATCACCCGGTTGGGAGAGTAAATTAGTATACACAATACTTAGTATTCCAATTACAACCTCTTTACTACGTTAAGCATTAGAGTTTTTATGTATTTTCCTGAAAATATGAATATTGAATGGAAAGACGTAGCATGAAAATACATTGGGAACCTATTCTGTACAATGTTACTTGCATGTATGTTTTCAGAGCTGACTATTGGGTATTGCATAACCAATTTCATATACTGTCCTGGACAAGACTATTTCTCCCACACTCCTTAGTTGCCTATAGCTCTTTTTCCAGGGTAATGGCTTTGTGAACTGTCTTCCATCCTTCTCAGTGTGTATTATGTCTATTGGTGTTGTCTTTGGTCAGGTCACACTTAGGCAGCCATGTTGGTGAGATTTTATGGGTCTCAACATACATATATTCCTTATTTATGTGTGTGTGTTATATATTAAGGTATATACACATGTGTATGTGAAAATTTTTTAAAAAGGCCATGGATATGAAGAGAGATATGTATAAATGAGAGGGTTTGACTGGAGGAAACAGAAGGGGAGAAATGATCTAATCATGTTATAATTTCAGTTTTTTAAGAAAGCTAATAAAAGTCTTGGAAAGTCACTTTTTAAAGGATTAGGGATCTTTGCTATATTTTATATTAAATAGAGTCATATAATCTTTGAAATTTATTTTTCAGTTACAAAAACTTTGGCTTTCATTACCATTTAGCTTTTTCTCCTCTTTCCTTTTTGAGTCCTAAGTCAATGTGTCCTACTTCACTTGCTGAGTTTTGTGTACTAATCAGTCTACTGTTTACAGCTTCAATCAAGGACTTGCATTTACCAATCATGTTTTTCATTTACATGTAATTATTCTTTATTTTCAGCTGATTTTCTCTATAACTGCTTTTTCTATTTTTATGGATGCAATGTCTTCTTATATCTTTGATAGGAAGATAAAATAGTCATTTTCCAAAAGAGTATTCTGTTTTTCTATATGTACATTTGTGTGGAAACGAGAGAATGAGAGAGAGCACATGGTAGAAAAGGAGATGGAGTTCTCTGAGCTTTTGATCTGGAAAGCATTGTTGCAAGGAGACTGCTTGTTCATCCCTGCTTCCCAGAACTGAAATAATCACACATGAACTGTATTAATTAAATCACTGCTTGACCCATTAGTTCTAGCTTCTTATTGGCTAACTCTTACATATTAATTTAACCCATCTCTTTTAATCTGTGCATCACCCCGAGGCCATGGCCTACTAGCAAAGTTTTAGCACGGTGGATCCATAGCAGCTCTCTGACTCTGCCTTTCTTCCTAGCAGCATACAGCCTAATTTTCCCCACCTAGTTCTGTTCTTCCCTGCCATAGGCTCAAAGCAGTTCTTTATTCATTAACCAATAAAAGCAACACACAGACAGAAGGTCCTCCCACACCATTTTGCCTTTTCTGTTTATACAAAAAGGAAGGCTTTAAATTCAACATAGTAAAATTACACATAACAAAACAGTGATCAAGCAAGAATTACAGTTATAATATTTATATCTACTTTATCTTTTTTCATATCTAAGGAAAACTATAATAATAACTATCTATTCTTCAATTCTATCAAAGATTCCAGAAGGATATAACATTACTTAAGTAAACAGGAAGTGTAGTGTCTGGCCTCTTATTGGCCACGCCCACTCCCAGCTTCCAGCCTCTGACCCTAACTCTCTGCCTCTCTTCCTCTTCCGCTCTCACGGGAGCAGCAGCTGCTTCTCTCCCCTCTCCCCCCTTCCCTCTATCTCCCTGTCTCTCTTTGTCTCTCTTTCCATCACCCATCTAATAAATGTTTAACTCTGCATAGTGCGCCTATCCAGCTCTCTTTGGTCCGTCCGTACCGCCGCACAGCCCATATGGGGACCCGGAGACTAGCTGCGTGGCCACCCGCCCGCCACAGAGACCACGTGGTTTGGGGACCTGCAGCAAGCTGCAGCAAGCTGCTGGGTCACCCCTTCTTTTAAAAAAACACAACAGGAAGTGCATTGTGAGCAACTTCCAAAATTCTAGAATTGACAGAGACAGAGATATCTCACTGCCTGGACAGTCACCCAAAGTTCTTCTGTACCATTGGAACATCCAATATTCAGCCCACAGGCCCATAGTATCCAGCAGGTTTTTGAATGAAACAGTAAATTTCAAAGACTGTTCCACCTATATTGGCAGTTTCTCAGTCACTTTCTTCTGTGTCCAGCAGAATGTCTCACAGACTCTTTCATGTAGCAGGGACCCCGAAGAACTATCTCATCTTTAGGCAAGTTCAGCAGTTATCTCTCTGTGGATCCTGAATGTCCAGTTCATCTAACAAACTCCATAAGGAGCCTCTTTGATGCCCATCTTCCTCTTGAAGTAGCTTGGTGCTGCCAGGAGCAGATGTGTCTCACTGCCATGAAAAGTCCTAAGTTCTTAAAACAAGTAAATGCCATATTCTGAAGTTCTCTGAAAAATGTGAAGAATACCTGACTGAAATATATCTCTATGTATCTAGAAAACCGAGCTAACATGACTACAAGCTTGACTATTATAGATGATTATCTATTAACCTATATTTCTTAATTATACATTACATTTTTAAATGAACTACACAATCACAGTACCTTAATTAAGAGAATATATATATATGCAGAATAACAAAGTTTACATTAAATTTGTATCAATAAACCAAGATCCACACCAAAGCAAATCATTCATCTCTATAGCAATGCACAATATCCTTTGAATCTGTGATAAATCTTCTGCTTTTTGGACATTTGCTCAGTTTAAAAGTAGATCAAATTCTTGCCATGTGTGGAGTTTTACCTAACGACCTAATGTGCAAATAGAGTTGTTAATACTTCCTATCTGCCAGGAGATAGTCTGTGCTCTAGATGAAAACTGCAAAGGTCTTAGCCCTTGCAGAGAACTCTTTGAAGAGGCAGAAACTGTTTTTGCTGTTTATTAAGCTATCACTTGAGAAATTTTTAATTCACATTCATAAATTTATTCATATAAGTAATGAAACCAAGCCATTATATTTTTCAGTTTAATTTAAAGTTAAATGTTCATATACGTATAATAAACAGAACTCTCTCTATACACACTCACACATACAGTGAGGTACAGATATAATTATTTTCTTTTCTAAGGTAAAGATATTTTAAAAAGGGATTCTCTGAGAGCAAAGGGAGATAATGAAAGCTAATAAATAATGAATGTGATGGATGGGACATCCTTAGACTAACAAGAAAAGTCTCTCTGAAGTGATAAAACGCAAAATTAATGCTATCAAAAAATAAAACGTAAAAATTGTGTAGACAGTAACGACTATGAGGTGGACACTAACTTGGAAATCAAGTAATTAAAGAGACATCATATTATATGATAGTGAGAAAGAAAGAAAATACAGTCTGTAGAAACCAAAGCACACATGGTCTAGTATAGAGTCTTTTACCAAACACAGTTTCTACACAGATCAATGTTAATGTCCAAGAAGAAATAGTACTCTTGAAAATGCAGAGACAGGATTTGCATAAAGTCTAAGATAATTTACTCATGAGAAAAATTTTGAGAGATGTGTTTTAAGCAATGATGTGTTAACAAAATCTCTCAAACATGAACCTAATATGAAAGAAATTCAAAATAAAAAAAAACCCTGAACAAACAAAAAAACAAACAAGAGTAAAACACGAAGAGAATGGAGGTCGTAGATGACTACAAGGAAATAGTGTCTTCGGGATACAACAGGGCAATGGCACACATCAAGTCATAGGGACTGAAACAGCATACACATGACCTGTAGAAGCAAAGCCAAGTTCCAGCCTGAAATCCCCCCTCCTAGAGAAGGACCTAAAAGCAATTCTTGCTGGTAGGAGATAGTTTTCTCTGAATGCAGTCTTTGAGAAGTTGAAGTAGTGAACCATATATCTATGAACATTTGGGCGGCGTAAGTCATTCTTGATTAAAAAAGGAAAGGGTCCAAACTTGGGAGAGGTAGGATCTGGAAAGAGTTGAGTATGGAGGACTGAATATTATCACAACACATACAATATTCTCAAAGAAGAAAGTTAATTAAAAAAAAAAAACTGTTGTCTGAGGTTTTTTTGTCCTGCTCAGTTCCCACAGTTGTAAAGTCCCAAAGAAGTCACACAGAGGTCTCATTAGTTAAAAACTGATTGGCCAGTAGCCAGGCAGGAAGCATAGGTGGGACAACCAGACAGGAAGTAGAGGCGGGTCAATGAGAACAGGAGAATTCTGGGAAGAAGGGAGTCCTAGTCTGCAGTCCTTATCCAGCCACAGAAGAAGCAAGATGTGACTGCCTGGCTGAATAAGGTATTGAGCCACATGGCTAACATAGAAAAGAATAATGTGCTAATGTAAGTTATAAGAGTTAATAAGAAGCCTGAGCTAATGGGCCAATCAATTTATAACTTATATAGACCTCTGTGTTATATCTTTGGGACTTAACCGTGGGAACTGGGCAGGACAGAAACACCTTGGACAACAAAGGGTATTCACGTGGACAACTGCATCCACATAAAGCCTGAGAGAGCTTGGACCTGAGCAATTTGCCAATTTGATTAGGATATTTGTGAATCGATAATCAATTTTTTTCATCACAATATTGTAGAAAATCATTTTGCACTTTTGGCATCATCTTCCTTTATATATGTAACCTTATAAGTATAGAACTATAAGGGTGAAGACTCAGAATGTTCAGTATATGATCACAGTTGTTTTTAAAAGAGAGTTAATAATTTTTTTCCAACATTATTTTAAAGACCCATAAAGTCACCTAATGTATAAGTGTAGCATGAGGGGCCTGGTTGGTTTCTGTCCTCCTACCAGGTCCCAGTCATTTAGTCCCAGAGAAAATCATACAGAGGTCTCCAGAAGATTATAAACTGATTGGCCCATTAGCTCAGACTTCTTATTAGCTCTTGTAGCTTATATTAACCCATTATCCCTATCTATGTTAGCCACATGGCTCAGTACCCTTCTCAGCGGGGCAGGCCTCATCCTGCTTCTTTGGTGGTGCCAGCAGGAGTAAGGAAAGGAGCTTTCTTTTTCCCAGAATACTCCTGTTCTCATCGCCCCACCTCTACTTCCTGTCTAGTTGACCTGCCTATACTTCCTGCCTGGCCAAACAGTGTTTATTTAAAACATGATTGACAGAATACAGACAATTCTCCCGCACCATACAAGATCATTTAATACAAAGTTGAATGAGATTGAAACTGGGTCAATTATTTGTGATTTCAGTACCAATACTGTAAAAATAGACTTTCATGTAAGTTCTTAATGTAAAAGAAATATTTTGTAATTATTCCTGGATGACTTATATTTAAAAACTGCTGATATAATTAAAAACACATTTTCTTTACTTAGAGAAAGTTTAAATCAGAGTGATATTTTATAATATATAGTTATAAATGTTATATGCTATAGATGTAATCTATAATATTAATATAATTAATATAAATAAATATATCATTAAAAATTGATGTCAGATTCTTGTGCCTACTCTTGGGACTCTTCATCTTATTGAGTTGCCAAGTCTAACTTAGGATAGTGTTTTGCTTCATCTTATATTTTATTTTATAATGTTCTGTTGCTAACTCTTAGTAGCTTGTTCTTTATAATGAGAGATAGAAAGGGAGGGGATCCAGAGGGCAGAGAATGTGGGACAAACTGGAAGGAGTAGAAGGAAGAGAAATTCTAGACAGGATATATTGTAAGAAAAAAAGAATTTACTTAAAATAAAACGAAAAAAGAAAAATACTTGATTTCAGAAATTCTATTTTTAATTAAATTTCCAAAACTTAGAATTAATACTATGACTATTATATTGAACATTATTAAGATAACACTAAGGGTTGTGTATTTGCATGTATATATTGATATATGTACATGTATGTATTTGTATATGTTTCTGACTTTATTTTTAGGTGTATATGAATGAGTGTATAGTCCTTTGTATATGGATATAATGAGTGTCTTTCAGGCCAACATTTAACTTTCATTGTAAACATGTTCTAGAGAAAGTTTGTCATTTAATATTCTCTGCTAAGTGGTATTGAACCTCATTTTCAATAAATTGGCTGCATATTTCACATTTAAATAATTTCACTTCTGTTTAATGTTATAAAATATAGTCACCAAAGTCTGTAGCTCTTGTGTATGACTTCTTTCTCCTAACATCCATGGAAGTGAATATAACCATCATTGGTATAGTCTGTATCACATGGGTTCTCTCCAATAGAAGCCTAATCCCCTTACGAGTCCTGTACCCATTATTTCTTAATCTTCCTAGTATGTACCCTAGTGCCTTGCAAGGTGAAGGAGCTCAGGTCCCTGAATTGAGATTTGATCTTTTCATTCTGATTATTATAGCTTGTGTACTGTGCACAATAATTTTCAAAGTGAATCAAAACTATCTTATTCAGGTATTCATAGGAGTCTCACAGTTTAATGGCATTGTGGCAGCACTGGTTTCTTGAGTCTTGCCAAAGGTGTGCTTTCTATTGAATTTCTGGAAATACGAATAGTCATTTTGTGAATGTAGAAAACATGTGAGTCAGCAAGGATGGAAGATGTGGTGGAGATTTCCCTGGTTTCATTTGCGGTATGATGCTTATATAAAGTTCATAATTTTTCTAAGCATGCTCACATTAGAAAGGTTTCCAGTCATAGTACTTATTGCTTTTATCTATTCACGTACTTCAGGTTATTTCTCCTTTAGCTCTGTAGTTCTTAGTACATTTCTGCCTCCTTCAATTGGAGTCACCTCTCAATATGGTAGGATTGTTTTTAAAATAAATAGGTTCAGTTCCTACCTGCAAAACATAGTTCTCTGCTGTATTTTTCCTGAACACTTATATTTCAGGTCTTTGGCCTCAAATGGAAGGCAATACAGTGTGGTTTCCAAGGTCTTTTCAAGAATCCTGGAGGTGTTTTACTTATTTTCAGACTATAAGACTTTTGTTCAAGTTTTCTATACACTTATGAATTTTCTGTCTCTTTTACTATGAACTATTAAGGAAAACGAAATCTTTTAATAAATTGTGAATTGCATTTTCTGTTTTAATTTCTGATAAATGTATTTCTAAAATTTGAAACTACTACTAGGGTAAAAAATATTGAGGGTAGCCAGGTGATGGTGACACATGCCTTTAATCCCAGCACTTAGGAGGCAGAGCCAGGTGGATCTCTATGTGTTCAAGGCCAGCCTGGTCTACAAGAGCTAGTTCCAGGACAGCTAGGACTGTTACACAGAGAAAACATGTCCTGGAAAACCCAAAACTAAAATAATAAAATAAAATAAAATAAACGATTGAGGGTAATTGCACCATCTTGATGAAATATTTTCTTTTGAGGAAAAACAAAACATCCTTACAATTACTTTGGCTCAAAAATAACTTTCCCTCAATAGCTTTCTTTCTAATTTAACTAACATAAAACTTAAAATTAGCGTAGATTATTAGAGTATTTTCTAGTTTATAACCTATAATGCTTAAATTATTTAAATTTTGTTTCTCTAAAATTTATTAATGGATGGTAAAAATGCTTAAAGACTTTTCTAGAATTTCTGTTTTGGAATGATATTTAGATTCATACAAAGTTGCAAATATAATACAGAATCTAATCTCCAGCCATCCCTATCATTTACCATCCTTTCCTATTAAGATTTTATACCACAAGGGTGGAACATCAGTCAAAAGAGATTAATATTGTTTCACTAGTATTAACTGAAATCTAGTCATGGTTCAATTTTATTAGCATCAAAGATAATACTATTTCTTTCTCTCATCATCTGGTTCAGGATGCTAAATACCGTTTAGTTACCTGTTCTACTTAGCTTAATCTCGCCAGAGAAAATTTTTCAAAGTCTTTATTGCTTTTTTAAAAAGCCACGTCTGGTAGGTAGTGGTGGTGCATGCCTTCACTCCCAGCACTCAGGAGGTAGAGGCAGGTGGATTTCTCGAGTTTGAGGCCAGCCTGGTCTACAGAGCAAGTTCCAGGACAGGCTCCAAAGCAACAAAGAGAAACCCTGTCTCGAACACCAACTGCCACCCTCCCACCAAAAATAATAAGGTTATTTAATTTTAAAGTTCCTCCCATTTGAGTTACTCTGATATCTTTAATTTTTAGAGAGAGTTCGGGATTGGAAGATGATTACAGAGATTAATTTTCCCTCCTCCTCATAACATGTCATAGGCAGAAAACATCAGCATGCAACACCCATGGTGTCAACCTGCATCGCATAAACTAGCACAGATATTACAGCACATCTCTCTGACCCATTAGCTATAAAGTGGCGGGTTTTACTTATCTACATTCTTGGAAGCAAACTACTGATTCCAGCCCACTCCTGAAGTGTAGGACAGAGATAGCATCTGAATACATTGTATTTACTTTCTTCTACAGAAGAGAAAAACATTTACATCCATTATGCATAAATTTTTATGGGAGACATTTTTCTTCCTTTCTTAATTTGATCAATTTGTTTCAGAAAAGGATTATATTGAATTATTATTTATTTAATGATACAAAACCAACACTCTGTTACTGTTTGTTCCTATATTAAAATGAGAAAAATTGGTTATGGCTTCTTGCATTCCTGAGATGATTTCATAATTAAGTTGATTATGAAATAGCTCTAATTTATAGTAATTTTTAAATGTCTCTTGTAAATGTGCATGTTTTGTGTTCTATTCTTCTCTCATGTTACATCCCTTCTTGCAGTTTTCCTCTCCTCAATCTTCTACCTACCTCCCCTCTCCTCTAGATCCACTTTTCTGTTTCCCTTGAAAAACACACAAACAAACAGAAAGACAGCAGGCCTGACAAGACAAAATAAAACTGGGCAAAGCCCTCATCTCGAGGCTGGATGAGGTAACCCATAAGAGATAAAGGGTCCCAAGAGCAGGCAGAAGAGTCAGAGACAAACATACTCCCATTGTTGGAAGCAGCACAAGCACACCAAGCAATGCAACCACAAGAAACATGCAGAGGACCTAGATCAGGCACAAATAGGATCCCTGTTTGTCACTTCAGCCTCTGTGAGCCCCTACGAGCTGTACTTAGTTGTTTCTTTGGGTTGCATTATTCTCCTGTTGTCCTTAATCCCTTCCAATTCTAGAATCCTTCATACCCCCTCTTCTAAAGGTTTCCCCTGCCTCTGCCTAGTGGATCTCTGCATCTACTCCTGTCAGCTGCTGGATGACATCCCTCTGATGGCATTCGAGATAGGCACCAATCAATGAGGATGGCAGCATATCTTTAGAAATAGTTTCATTGATTTTATCCTGTTTCCTTTTCTTCCCCCAGTTGTGTTTGTTTCTATTTTACGTCTCTCCACTCCTGGACATTCAGGCAGTGTCAGGTATGGACTCCCTTTAGACTCTACCAAGTTGACAACAAACACTAATCATCAAAAGCCTACATCTTACCAACTTCTAGCCCAAACACATGACTTTAAATCTCTAAATTTCCTCTACCTTGTCCCCATAGGTTCATGTTGTCGTCTTATAATATAAAATGCATTCAATTAAATGTCAAAAGTTCCCATAGCCTTTAATAATCCTAACACTGCTATAAACATGGAGTCCATGTCTCATCTGAAACTCATTATAATCAATTAACTGTGAATGGAGATACAGTCAAAACAGAGCCAGCATGTAGTGACTAAGTAAATGTTTCTTTTGAAAACAGGATAAATAACAGTGTAGCATCGCATGACTGGACCAAAGCAAGACTAATCCTGCATGGTAAACACCAAATTCCACAGCCTGGTGTCTGCCATTTGGAATTCAGAGTGGACATGTCTGGACTCTTTGGAGTCTTATGTAAACTCTCTTTTCAACTTTTAATGTTCCTAGCACATGAAGCTTCCATGTGAATGCAGTCTACTTCCTCCCTCAGATTTTCTTGGCAGATGTGCAATGGTCCTACCATCTCCAACATCTTCTGGGTTCCATTGAGTCCTGGGGTTTGCTTCTACAGCTACATTCAGTGGCCTCTTAGTACCTCCTTGCATTGACTTTAGCTTTTCAACTCATTTGTTGACTTCAGTAGCTTTATGGAACCACATTGTAAGATTCCACAACTCCCTTAATGCTGTTTCTTTTGGGACTACACATCCCAAAATTGCAAAATGTCCAATTTCTTCTTTCAACCCTGGGTAAATATTAATTCCTTAGACTAGGGTTTTCCTTCTATTGTGTATAGGGAAGCATTTCCCTGGCCAAATCCTTTGGAGCACAGGGAAATGTTTCAGTGGCAATCTCTGGTGCATATAGGCTCTTGACTTCCAAATATGGTTATATTATTTCTTTGTCAAATTTATGGCATACTTTTCTTTTGCATATACTATAGACTTTATTATTATTCACTATTTTGACATTTAAAATTAAATATTCCTACTCCGTATAGCAGTGATATTCTTCATGGCTTCTTTAGGCCAGTCAGAGGTTATTTCTATATGTCAGTAGCTTATGGCAAGCCTTGGTATGCTTTTTCTACTGCTTGAGTTTTAATGCCTGTCTTAGTTTCAATACACCATAATTTTGAACACATTTGGGAAATACATGGTTATTATTTCTTTAAATCACTTATTTTTATTTTTTAATATTCCAGTTATATATCTGCTTTCCCGTTTCACAGATCACCATTTATGGATTTGATATTCATTTCTACGTGATGTTTTATCTAATCCTGTTTAGATGGTGTTTCTATATATGTGAATTCTAAATCCTGTAATATTTTATTATACTCTAATACTGTGTCTGCTAGGGTATATTTTTATTTACAACCTTACATACTACCTTACTTATAAAAACACAATTTAATATTTTGAATGCTTTCTATTTCTCCTTCCATCCTGTGTAAAAATTTTACTTATATCTTTGAATATTTATAATATTTTAATAGTTTTTTCAAGGTCTTGTTTAATCTTCCATGATCTTTACATTTCTGGGTGATTCCTATTCATTTTGCTCCTAGTTGTTTCTTATGTGTCTATTAGATATTACTTCCCAAAATGATAACTGTAATTTGGGTGCATGTATATAGATTTACATGTATATCTACAAGGTGCTAATGCATCTACTTCATAAGTATTGCTCTTTACTCATGTGCATGTCTAGTTACTTGGAGATATGTTTGATTTTGTCAAGATTTGCTACAAGGATTTTGTTTGTAATTTGGACTACAGAGCATCCTTTATTTTCTGTCTAATTTAACTTCTTTCTGAAGGTATTTTGCTGAGGCCACCACCCATGAGCCCATAGACTCAAGTTCTCTGCTTTCTATGAATACAAACCACTTTTACCCATCTTGATTACTGAGACTTGTTAACAGCATTTTGAGAAGCTTGGCGCCTTCTTGTTCAGAAAAAAAGAAGGCTTCTTTCACTTGTGCACAACAGAATACTGCTGGTTTCTTTAGCAAACTAAATAAATACCTAAATCAATGTTACTGTTAAGAAATATCCATTTTTAAAAAAATATTTTGCTCTGAGAATTATGTTTCCCTGAATTCTGATGTCTTCTAGCTCAAGTGATGTGAGACTATAAGATGATTTTTCACACCTGTAACTTTGCTTTGGCTTAGAGATACCCAAGGAAGTGACCAATATTGAAGCTGACTTTCTTTCCACACAGTTTACATTCTCACGGCATCTTCTCTACAACATTGGAAACTTTGTTTTGTGTACTTTCTATGTCTGGCTAGTAGTTTGTACTGGGTGACTAACTACTGTAGGAATTAATCATACACAGGTAAAACAGAAAGGATAACCAGTCTATCATCTTCTAACAATTAGATTATTTAAAAAACAAGAATAAACAATTAGTTATAAATTTATCTTCTGTGCTAAGTCAGTAAAACAGTATACACTTAAACTTTTTAAAACACTTAAATAATGTTTCTCACTGTAGCAGAGTATTTTCTTAAAGTTATTTATATGAAGGAAATATTTTAATTAATGCCTTTTGATTATAATTTGCTTAAAGGAAGCTAAACATCACTAACAAATGACTAGCACATTTATACAGTTTTCTTAGTACTTTAGTTATTTATAATCTTTAGAAATTAATTTTTCATTAGGAACATGAAGAAAATAGCAAATATATGTATTTCTGGAAAGTTACCTAATCCTTAAATAGTTACTTCTAATATTATATGACTTAAGAAAATTTAGAAATTGAAGAGTTATTTAAAAATAGCAGCACCTAATAATGTTAAGACACATCTTTGAGGTTCATGAGTGATTCCTAACATGTGGGGTTGCAAAATATGCTACTCCAAGTTTTGCACAAATCTAGAAGCACCAATTCTCTTTCTACAATATCATTTGACCCCTAATATTAAACTTAAAACTAGCCACGTTAACCATCAAACCAAGCATTAAAACTTTTCCATTTTAGTAGTATTAAATTTTTCTGTAATCTTAGCAATTTAAGGCTGAGGAAAGAGGTCAATTTACAATCTTCTCATTAAACAATGATAAGCTGTTTGATTCTATAGAACCCAGCTAAAGGGATAAGCATGGTGGCAATACTTGCATTGCCTATGATGGTGAAGCAGAGCCCAGCAGGTCTCTTTAAACTTGCTGATCAGTCAGCTAATCCATGGTAAAAGACCCAGAGGGAGACCTGGGCTCAAAAACAAGGTTAAATGCTCCTCTAAACTGCACATGCATGCATATATTTGTGTATCAAAACACTAATAAAAATTTAAATTAAAATTATCAGGCAATATGGAGATTTTGAATGACTTAATGTGAAGTTTCATAAATTAATCAGTATGAAAATTTTCGCTTCCTTGCTAATAGGGAAAAATTTACTGATTCTACACAAGACCTTTAACTATTTTTGGGAAAACACATTGCAATGGAGTAGTTTTGTTTTGTAAATTTGCTCTGCGTGATACAACTATTTCATCAGAAAGAAAAAAGAACAAAGTGAGTTGAGTAATTTGAGAAGATTTTTTTACTGTTTTCATGATCCATCATAGAAAAAAAAAAAACAAAAAAAACAAAAAACAGGACTGACCTGCCCAACAGTTTATGATGGAAGGGCACTGTGTCAGGCTGCCCCGACATTAAAGACGACATGTGCAAAGGTGAAAAATACATTTTCTGCCAGCGTACTATTCTCTAGGACACAATGCGTCTGAAGAGAGGGTGACAGCTCGCCCCTGAAAGGTTCCCATATTGTTATGTCTATGCTTGTCTCTCCCTGTTCCAATGCTCCACATTTCTGGAAGTGATCAATACACAGTGCATTACAGTGCCTCAAAATCCAGATAATTTTCTTACTCGCAATTTAAGTAAAGCAACACAACACACACACACACCCCAGATGACCTAAGTCATTACATTATAGTTCATACCGGCAAACATGCTAACTTAGTAGGTTCACAACATCATGCTGCATAACAAGAAAATCCCTCATTATTTTAAAAGTGGTTTGAAAAATTAGGGGATAACAGCACACTGGAATAAAAGCAGCAGTTTGTGAAAATAAAAGAAATAAAGCAGATGTGAAAATGTCATAGTTACAACCTTTCTTCGATCAGCATTGTGCCATCTCTGCAGTGAACAAATCCGGCAAACAGATCTTGCTGCTCACAGTGGTAACCCCACAAACAAAGCAGAAGCTGTGTACTCCAAGCGCAGCTTTAATTGGTATCACAAATAAGATTCGATGATGAATTTTTCAAAGATTTATAGATGCATTTTTGGAGGAAAGTATTAATGTTGTGCAGAGTATAAATTAAAGGTAATGCTACATCTTCATGATAGAGATTATTTGACGTTTAATACAATAGTTCTATCCAATAGTTCTCAAATAGACACAGGCTTGACAAGACATGTAAGGAGAAACCATCCTGGGAAAATTACAGCTGAGTTTTTGTATAACTCCTTTGAAGTAAACCGATAAACTTTGTGAGTTTAAATATAAGTTCTGAGCTCCCAAGTACCCTTTTTCCCTAAGATAGGAAATCTTAAGTTGTCAGGAGTGAATGTGAGTTGAGATGACTTTGGAACCTTTCTGCAGAAACGAGCACAATTTTAGGGTGACTTTTAGTTCCCTGTGAGATGTACTACAGACACTGTGGCTACAGTTTCTAAATACGGAACACAGTGCCATGGCATCATTAAGTATGTTTGCTTTTAGGAAAAAGAGAACTTGCAAACTCAGTTGATGATAATGAATTACTGGATTTCACAGATGTTTTCACTTTAAAATGGAATATTATGATGGCGCTAAAACGTTCCTTCACCATTGCTGTCATTTGCATAACATTCCCGGAGATGTTTACACTTTAAAAGTTGGAATGTTTTTGAGCTCATTATAGCCCAATCCTAATGTTTCTCAGTACATCTGTGGAAAACCAATATCTAGGCAGTTTCTGGTAGCTCAATCATCACTGATGAGTTTGTACTGTCTTTCAAAATGTTCAGCGAGGATTTTTTTTTTCCATACGGGACTTAAAGTTGGATATTCAAGTTGGATCTCAAAAGGAAGAAACAAATCAAAATGATGTGTCAACATACAAATGGACTTCCATTCTCACAAGTATTTCAATAGCATCATTCTGGAGGACTTATAGTGTATCAAAAAATACCCAAATTATTTTAATTACGGATTCAAAGAGAACCGATGTTTTGTTTGGCAACAATGAAGTCAATTAGACTTCATTCAGCCTCTAAAGTGTGGAGAACACCCACACACTGCAGGTGCCAATAAAGGAAGGCTTGAAGGAATATAATTCAAAATGGAAAATACTTCAGGAAATAAATCTCCATTAAAATTGATGTAGAATTGAAGAGTAAAATGGTGGTAACAATTAGCAGATGGAAGCTCTTTTATTTCTTTCTTTCTATAAAAGAGTTTTAAAGAAAAACCCTGAGCTTTCAGCACAGCAACAAACTCCCTCTTTTGGCTACTCATTGTCTTGAAAAAAGGTGATGATGTTCAAATCACTATGAACTGCTCTGCACATATCTCTTTATTTCCTTATAATCCTGAGAGCACCTTCCAATTAAGCACAATGCTAAAATCATATAAGCATACATTATAGCACAATTTCTTGTGCAATCAAAGGTTCAGTTACACTAGTTTTCTATTTCAGTTTGTATGTGCTTAACGAATAAAAAAAATCCTTAACATAAAAAAGTTAAATGTCATTAGTTTTCCTTGGAAAAGATGTTCAGAGGAGGCCAATATAGACATTTCATGCCACCTTCTCACTGTCACAAAAGATACAAGTTCAGAGAAATTTGTTCAATCTACATAATATTCTTACTTTTGCTTTTTTTGTTGTTACTATCATTTATTTTATAATTTTATTACGGTCATAACATTTAACACTAGTTACACCCTCCTAGTACATATAAGGGAACAATATAATATTCTTTTAAATGTTTTTAACTGAAATAGGATTGCATAATTTCTATCTTGCCTTTCCTCCATATAGTCCCTCCTAGCTACCATTCCTCTAACCCCTCCTATGTCCATCCCCCCCCCTGAAGTTCACAGCCTCTTTTTTTTGATTTTATTGCTACATAGAAGTATGTGTGTGTACTTAATTCATGTATATATGAACATATAGATGCATGTGAATGCACACGCACAAATACAGACACACACACAGAGACACTTGCTGAGTCTATTTCTCTTATTTATGTGAGTATGGTTCTGAGACTGACCACTCTAAATTCTAAATCTTTCGTTCCATTATAGCCACGAATAAGTGTATCTACCACACCTTCAATGAAGTCTCTCTTTATAGCAAACAGAGACCATCAACAAAACCACAACTGGAAACAATGCAGAGATCAACAGATGATCACAATTTCATCCCCAGTAGATACATTGGAAAAAGAGTTCCTCCATCTACGGTTGGGAGAGCTTCATGAAAGAGAGAACATGGATATTGGAAAGCCAGAATACCAGGATTCTAATGTTCAAGTCTTTCCAAGAAAGAGCTGCATGAACAACCCTGGAACAACCATAACTTCACTGGACATAGATCAATTATTCTGGACTGTAAGATCAAAACTGGCAAGTTTTGTAGAATCCTTTTTCTCTTTCTTGTATTAGAAGAACAAACACAGCTTCTTTTGTGTAAGTCCATGTTAGCTATAGGAAGATTACAGATGTCTTTTATTTTGTTGACATAGTCATTTTGTAACTGATGCACTAAATACTTTTAGGTCATACAATCATTTTATATTTGGTTGCCATTTCTCTGTGTTGACTGAGAATTGTGTCATTTGCTCATTTTGCATGTGTTACCATGGTGCATTACAATAATTGACTTGCTTGTTTAACTATAATGGTTTCTTACAAATAAGTCTGCCTCGGTTACCCAGGCAATGGTGGTGCACACCTTTAATCCCAGCACCTGGGAGGTAAAAGCAGAAGAATCTCTGAGATTGAGATCAACATTATCTACAAAGTGAGTTCCAGGATGGCCAGGGCTCCACAGAGCAATGCTGTCTTGAAAAAAAAGAATCTATCTTGGTTATCTAGTATAATGCTTGCATTGGGTTGGATTTAATTTGGATGTTTTTGGTTGGTGGTTTTTTAATGTGTATTCAGGAAGGATACTGTTCTGCAAATGTTTTTGTCTCCCTGTTTTCTTTTTGAGGTTTTCTTGTGCAACCTGATATTAGTGTTTTACCTGAACTTGGATTTTTTTCCATTAGTTTTTGTTATTTAAAATTTTTTATTAGCTTAAGAAGATCGGTGGTCATTCTTAAATCTTCTTGAAACTCAAAACCAAGGTGGTCTTTCTACTCAGAACTAAAGTGCTCTTCACTCTTCAGAAGTTATTAATTATTGACTAACTTTTATTTATATTTAAGACACTGTTAATGCTTTCTATTTTTCTCATTATGACATGGTAAGTTGCATATTTCTAGTAATTTTCTCTTTCCTTCTAAATCAGTTTGCAGATAATATGCAGTGATCTGCAATAAGGTTTTTTTTGTGTGTGTGTGTGTGGCATCATATAAGCCTCACCTTGTTTTGGATTTTGTTTTGAGGTTCTCTATATCTCTTGGTAATTTTGTGTTTTCAAAAAAATTCACAAAAGCACTTGTTTAGGTTGTTAAATTTTCTATTATTTTCATTCTTTATTTTGCTTGCTTCTGGTTTAGGTTTTACTTCTCTCATATGGATGCTTTGGATTTCATTTGCTTTGTTTCTGATTCCTCCAGATACAAAGTTAGATGCCTCTTATTTGAGATTGAGTTTGATGTGGGACTTTATAGTTTTTAAGCTTTGTTGTATTGCTTATTGCTTTTCCTAGTATAGCTTAAGTTTCAGTGTATTGTATTTTCATTTTCTTAACCATAACAGATTTCTCTTAGATACTTATAGGTTCAAAGGTTATTGAAGGAATTTTCATCATTTGTTGAAGTCAAATTGCACTTGAATAACTCACCAATACTACATTAAGCATACCTGTGTGGCAAAAACTGTGGGACATAGAGAAACACATAGTTATTGTAGGAGGTTTCTGTTCTTCCCAGACTACTGAAATAAACACAAAGAAACCATATTATTTGCAATACTGTCTGGCCAATGGCTTAAGTTTATTTCTGACTAACTCTTATATCTGAAACTAGCCCATCTTCTTTAATCTCTGTATTGCAATGTGGCTGTGGCTTACTGGGTAAAGTCCTGTCCTGAGCATCTGTCTCGGGTGGTGCTACATGGCTTCTCCCTGACTCTGCCTCCTTTCTCCCAGCATTTAGTTTAGTTTTCCCCACCTACCTCTATTCTACCCTATCACGGTCTCAAGACAGTTTTGTTATTAACCAATGGTATTCACAGCATACAGAGGGGAATCTCACATCACATAGTGTATTCTCTTTTTTGAGATTCATCAAAGTCCAAGCATGCACATTCCTTTATACTTAAGGTAACAATGTGGCCACATCATAATATCCAGCTGTATAAACTTACTAAGTTAATGATAAGAGCAAAGATTGGACTTCTGATACTAAAGCTCAGGGGAAAGTGACTATACAGGGTGCAAATAAGTGTTTCTGCTATAGATTATAAATTATTTTTTAGTTGGTGTTTGGTTAGTTGTGTTTTGAAATATATTTTCTCATATATATATAATATAAAATATATAATATATTAGCTATAATCATTTTATAGGTAAGGATGACTTTAAACTTCTGATCTTCTTACCTTGATCTCCAATGCTGGTATTACAGGTGGGCAGCATTGATTTTACAGTGCTGGGGATGGAGCTCAGAGCATGGTGTCCACTAGGCAAACACTGTGCTACTTAAGATACACACCAGCTGCTCATTATTTAAGACACACCTAAATTTTGAGTTTGGAAAATTGGTGATGTTTTAGTATGTCCAGTAGAAGCAAGAATCCCAATCTATTTTCTTAGGGCATCATAAATATATTAGCTCTAGATTTAAATGCCAAACATATTTTGTTGTCTGATACTATTTCCCTCGGATATGAGAAATAAAAATGATGGTCACGAATAGCTCAGTCATTTCCATTTGACATTCCCATTTACTTAGTATAAATGTAACTACACATTAGTAACACACCGATTTACTACAAAATGGCTCTATGGGATCTCTCAGATGCCCATACTAGGATTCTTAAATCAATCATAACACTGTCCTCTGGTTGGCAACACTAGCTTCTCCTTTCATCAAAGTTTTCTTTTCCCTTAAGCCCCTGATTCTCCTCTGGCTTATCATTCCTTACAGTTTTCATGTTCATTTCAAGTGTATTTTGTACCATGTTGGAATCCATTCACCAGTGGTTGAGGAATCACTCTTGACTATTAGCTTCTCATCCAAGTTTGCCTCTGCATCCATTTGCCTTTGCATCCATGATACTCTATTATGTTATGATGTCATACCTCATTTTTCTGACCTGTTACATGAAAATGTTAAGTCTTCAAATTTAATGCTTTCATAAAATTGAGTAAAAATAATGCATTTAAAATACTTGGGAGTGATACATTGCTTTTGCAAGTGTTACAATGTCTATTGGTATAGTTGTGTTACATTGCTTTTGCGAGTATTACAATGTCTATTGTTATAGTTGTGTTACATTATTATTGGGAGTGTTACAATGTCTATTGTTATAATTTCTTTATAGTTTGGTCTGGAGGGCTCTAGTGTGATAAGTCATAAATTCAACTCATGCTTTCCAAAATCTTGTGGAATTTCTGTAGGGATAGAGGGGCCAAGGAAAAACACCCAGGCCTTGACTTGACCTCAGGATTAGGGCTTGAAATCTCACCAATCCCTGAGTTTGTCCCAGAGTCAAACTGCAGAATCTCACGAATCCCTGAGCATAGAATCCCACAAATCCCAAGGTCCCTGGGAATAAAACCCTACTAATCTCTGAGCTCAAAATCCTACCAATCCTTGAGCTTGTGCTAGAATCAAACCACTGAAATCCACCCATCCTAGCCACCCTGGAAAGATCTGTCCCCCTCACCAAGAAACCATATATAAGTTCTGTACCCTGTTCAATTTGCTGCTATTTCTCACCTGATACAGCTACCCTACTGGGTTCTTCCTTCCTAATAAATCTTTTGAGTGTGGTTTGCTGTGCCATGCTACACCTAAACAAGAGGGAAGCCCCACACTAGTAACTTTTACAGGAGCAGGAACAGAGCAGAGCATAAATATAACACTTTCCAGGGATACTTCCCCCCTGGCAGAGCAGAGAAAAGCAGAGCTGTAACAACTTCACTGGGAAAACCCTCCTCTTACGGAGCAGAGTTGTTACACTTGCATTAGGGAAACCTTTCCCTGGTACAGAGCTGTAAGCTGCTACCCTTGCAGCAACTTTGTGGTATCCCTTGACTCCCGACTGCCAGGATACCTTACAGTTTGGTCTTGAGTGTTTGCAATATACCTTTCAGAGGGTAGTTACTTTAAAAGATTGTCCATGTAGGCATGACCTATGATCAGGCGACAATTTTAAATCAATCTGACAGATATCTTCCTGTCTGTATCTGACCTGTGTTTAGTTTATTCCAACAAAGAAAGCCACTCTCGCTAAAATTCTTGATTAGGAAGGTTGAAAAAGTCAGGGAGTCAGGGAGAGGAGACAGATCAGGAGGGAGACACACACACACACACACACACACACACACACAGAGAGAGAGAGAGAGAGAGAGAGAGAGAGAGAGAGAGAGAGAGGGAATCTGATGGAGACATATATGAAGAAGGAAATATATGAAAAAACAAAGAACCAAAAAAAATTACTAACAGAGAGGTTAGAATACCTAAACTAACTGATGGAAAGTCTGCAGTAGGAAATTCCACAGGCGATCTAGAGGGGAAAGGGGGACCTCAGACTGTGCCTTATAAGTGTTCACAGGTTTTATCAGGAGTTGTGGATTAAAGGATACCAAATGAACCAGGAGCTGACTCATGTGATTGATCATTGACCCTCAACTTTTATCATAAAAGCTCTTCAATATGTTAAACCTTGTGTGAATTAAAAGGGAAAAGAAGACAATGTAACAACCCCATGGAAAGTGGAAACTCTAACAAGGTCAAGTTTGATGCTTATCACCGGCTTTAAATGACATCTGTCAGGATGGAGACAACCTAGCAGGCTTGTAAGGTAAACATGGGAATGTTCAGAAACATAGTTTAAAGGAAGCTTCTCATCAACCCATTTTTTTCTCATACCACCTGGTGAACAACTTGATATAATGTATCCCTAACAGAATTAAAATGAGTGATACAGAGAGGAATAGATTTTAACATTTATTTCCAGCTAAAATGGAGCTTTGCATCTTTTATTTATTCATAAATTCACATATTCTTCTCTTGGAGATGACTGTCATTGCAAAATAGAGCTAGTTTTGGCATCAGTATCAGGACATAGATTGTTACCACCATTCTGGGGAAACCCTGTAGGAACACAAATAAAGTGGATCGATACAAGTTGTGTATGCAGCTTCCCATACATGAGATTGAAGAAAGGCGTGCTTAAATATTAAAATTATGGTCTGAAGGAAAGAGTGACAACTACTGTGAGTAAGGATTTGTGTTACAACAGCTTAGGAAATTAGATTTATTAGTATTACTACGACCACTGCATTTTGATGACCCAGGATGAGCATAAAAACACCATTGTGGAATGGGAGCTGCAGCCTTAATTTAACTTGGTCTCCACAATGTTTAACTTAGGGTTATGTGTATATTATTATTTGAGAAGCAATACTAGGGAATGGGTCTATATCATGTATAGGAACATGTGTTGGCCAAGGAGTAGGGCATTCTGTCAAAACTGCAGGTGGGGAGCAGGCCTAATGTGGGATTAAGCAATTCTGAGATGTAAGTTCTGTGGTTGCAGCTAGGAGCACAAGTCTCTACTGCCTAAATTGGCTCATAAGAATGGCCTGCAAAATTCCTTGCTCGTTCCTCTTACATTTTCATTCAAATCAGACAAATATTTCAATACAACTGTTTACTAGGATGGAAATCTTTTACAGAGTCACTCACTCAAGAGAAAAACTGATCGGGTGAAAAGGCTTTGCATCCAGTGGACCATACGGATTTCCTTTCTTCATGGACAGAGCTTTGTTTCAGCCTTTGGTACACTCTGATACTGTCTGACCCACTGGATATAAAGATTTGGTGGATTTTGTTTATAGTCCAGGTCTGCTAGCAAGCTGATTTCAGATAACTTTGAAAGGATGCATAACAATTTCCCAGTCATTCTTGAGTGCAACTGTGGAACAAGGTATTGAAAATTTTTTCTAGGCCTGAGTTTGTAACCTTTTGGGGACATGAAATAGCTTTCTACTCAACCATCAAATAAATATGCTAATAAAACTGCCACAGTAAGCATTTCCATTGGAATAATGTCTGTGTCTTGACCCACAGGGACAGCACTGACATAATCATGGGAAGGTTAGGTTTAATGTCAAGGCCAGGGAAGGTATTGAACCTCTTTCTAGCATGTGCTTTATTTTTAGAGTTCCCATCCGGGGCAAAATGTCTTGTTTTTCGTAATTGTGTATCAGAGGTTCTTCTTTAGATATGAATGGCATCCATCAGATACAACTTATTTTTAGCTCCAGTCATGGTTTGCACTGTGTTTTATGATTTGACACTGTAGTCTTCAATTCATGCTAGAAGTCAGAGGCACTAGGGATTATAGATACTACATACATCTATTGAGTGCTGGTAGAACATGCAGCCAAAGACTTTCCAGTTCCCCAGAGCAATGATGCTTAGGTAGCAAGCAGATGGTTTTGATATTTGATGATTGTATTCAGAGAATCATAATTACAGGTTAGTAGGTGTCTGCTGGATGGTAAGTCCTGGATAAAGGTGGATGGGAATTGAATCTGAGAACATATAAGCAAACATGATCATCAAGAACATTTTTTTTTCCTCTTGGTGAATATTCTACTTAACTGAAGTTGACTCCCAAGACAACCACCAGAGGGCAGAAATCATGAATGTGCTGTATGTGAGACCTGACAGACAGGGAATTCAGTGGAAGTCCACTAGCCGAATATTCCAGTTCAGAGGTCACATCTTCCTTGTTAACTTAAGCGATTGTGTTTTAGTAGTCACTTGATGGATTTAGTCAAGTTTTCTTCTGATGAAGGATGTTGCATAGTTTCCCACTGAAGAACTGTCTAAATCATAAAGCAGGTCTGATTAGAATCAGCTCCCTGAGTCCATTTTAAAGAAAGTAAACAGATTCTTCACACTATTGCTCTTGATTTGATTGCCACATGCCACTTAGGGATACCTTGGTATAATCTTCTGCAGAGTTTGTCATAGCAAGCAGATCTCCGGTAGCTCCAAAGACAACTATCAGCATTAACCTTGATGAGCATACTTGCCTGAATGAGGAGGATCTCTTTGAGACACCCTTTATCAGCAAAGGGCTTTTCAATTTCTTTGAATACTTAGAAAGACTTTAGCTAAGTACAGTATCAAGAAGTGTCCCATCTGATAGGCCGATTCATAGGCTGAATGCTTTGGGGTGTGCTCATATGGGCATAGTTTTCTTACTGAGGAAGGCATAGCAAGCTTTCATTTTCTTTTGTTTCTTCACATATGTCTACTTGCCAATAGCTTTGCAGTATTACATAAGTCTAATTAAAAGTTGGTGTGCACCCATGCAAGTAAGTTAAAAATAGGAAGCGTGGGTGTAGACAGTTCTTTCAGATGTGGAATCCTGAGAGTGGATTTATTTTTTACAATTTTGGAAGGTATTTGTTTCTCTTGTCGAGATTTTACATGAATCACCACCTAAGAAGCAGTGAAAATTCTTAATTCATGAAGGTCATTTGTTAGGATGTGTTAAAGTGTTTGCAGGATCCACGAGCACTGCCTACAATCTCCCGCCAATTTAGGCATTTCCTCCACTCCCTTTTATGTATGATTGTCATAATCATGCCACAATCATGCATCCACATGGCTCCTTAGCTAGCCAATGGATAGGTAGTAGGAGTGGCTACAGCTTTTCTAATGGATGATGGGTAAAAGACTGAGCACACTAGAAAACAGTCTTTTGTAATCTGGACAGGAATTTTAAATCATATTTAATTTTTTCCTAAAGACATTATTTTTTTTTAAGAAACAGGAATGCATATGTTTGCCGAGCCTTTACTGAGAAACAGTTCACACCTAGAGCACTAAGGAATCTTTTATACCTGGGATCACTGTGTGGGGTAGTAGGAACCTCAGCCATTCATCCCAAAATGAAATAGGAAGAGTTAAACTGGTGAGAAGGGGATTGGATGGTAGGAAAGAGAGGTAATATTCGAAGGATAAATAATGCTAAGACCTTTCAAAAAATATAGTAACCTACCACTGTGGAATTTTCCAGAGAGAGGGGAGAGAGACAGACAGAGACAGAGAGACAGAGACAGAGAGACACACAGAAAGAGACAGATCCAAGACAGACACAGAAGGACGGAGTTTAAACAGTTCTCCTACAAGAAGGCACCAACAAATAAAAAGACGAGTGTCAGAAGCAGGCTACATCTTTTGGAGGTGATGGCCATTGAAATTCCATCAATACCTAAATACTACAAAATGTGGTGATTTGAAAGAAAATGGCCCTCAAAGAGAGTGGAACGATTAAGAAGTGTGATTTCATTGGAGAACGTGTGGCCCTGTTGGATGAGGTGTGTTGCTGTGGGGATGGAGTTTGAGGTCTGTTTGCTCAAACTATGCTCAGTGTGATACAGAGTTCAGTACCTGCTGCCTACAGATCAAGATATAGAACTCTCAGCTCCTTCTCCATCACCATGTCTGCCCGTATGCTGTCATGCTTCTTTTCATAATGATAATGAACTAAATCTCTGAACTGTAAGCTAGGTCCAACTAAATGTTTTCTTTTATAAGAGTCGCCATGGTCATGATGTGTCTTGAAATCAATAGAAACCCTATGACACAAGATTTTGTCATAGGTTTTACTCTCCATGATATAATGTAAAGTTCATGTTACTGAAGATGGCCCATAATTGAGACTAGAACATTCCAAGTCAAGCTGGTATGGACTGGAAGCATCATCTCTACTGGCCAGCTTTCACAGTGCTTGAACGTGGAGGAAAAGGGGAATCCTCAACCATATCCAACCTTCACCAGGTGATTTTTTTTATTTAATGACCCACAACCAGCCAAGGTACAGACAAGAAAACTTCAGAATGCTCACTTTTGATGGAAACACCAAACAACCACAACAACAAATCAAGAACCCAGATAAAAACAAACAAAAAAACCTAAAACAACAACTGCAGCAATAAAAACCACCTCAGGGATCATTGCGGTAGTTGGGAGAAAGTCTTTAAGGGTTGAGGCAGTAGATAACTAGAAGGAAACATTATCTCAGTACGTAACAAGGCAGCTGCACCTATGAATTTACAGCACTTTTCACAATATGTACAAATATGCAATCCCAAGCCAGACCACCTCCCAGCATGGAGATTGGAGTTGCACACACTACCAGTCTTAGCTACATAGCTGTAGCCGTTAGCTATTGCTTGTTACTGCAAAAATAAGGGTCAGTTTTTTTCTAGGAGTGTAACTACCGACATTTCCATTATTAGGACGGTACAAGTTGATCTTGCAGAGTTTTTTTTTTTTTTACATACACAAACTGGTTTTCTCAAAAAGAGGAGGTGGATCTTGGTATAGTCGTGGGAGGGATGAATAAGATTAACATTTTTATATGAATCTCTCAAAGAATGATTCTTTTTTTAAAAAAAAGTCTTAATGTGGTTAAAATTTGGCTTTCTGGTGGGGAACATTTTGTAGGTGTGGAAATTGTTGGACCTGGAATCCACTGGGTAGCCAACTTTGGTCATATCAGTTCAACAGCTCTCAGAAGAAATCTTCCATATTGTCAGGAACTCCAATGACTCAGGAGCTAGATTAGTAGAGGCTGTGGTGCACTACATGCTAAATTAATTTTTTCTGCCCCATCTTGGGATTCCTCTCAGGTAGATTAAATGAATTTACGCATCATGGTGTAGGTAGATTTGAGGAATACTAGTAAATGTCAGCCTTATGCTGCCAAAGATAAAAAAAATGATTTCACAGAAATTGTTCTTTCATGTCTGCGTGGAAAAAATGTGATTACATAATGCCTGACTATAATGAAGGCTTTATCAACCCACAGCTCACCGTATATCCCTCAGGCACTTGAAGGAGGTGATAGGCTCTTGCATTTTATGGAGAGCTAATGTACGGGATTGATCTTGCAAATGGTGAATGAACACAGTACTTCTAAAATGATCCATTAAATGACATATCATTCCCACAGTTCCAAATTGGCCTCATCTTAAATGTGGTTGTTGTTAAAGGTATTGTTGGATCTCTAGCCTGTTTAGGTATTGCGCATCGAGTCAAGTGTCTATATACTGGACCTCTGTGAAGATGGAGGCAGATGCGCTTTGGGGTTATGCTGAATGTGCAGCAGAGTAAAGCCCCACAGGCCAGGTTTAGGACTGCAGAATGAGAACCAGGTGGTTTTAGACATTTTTATGGTTGATTCATCAGTTTGAGAACTGGGGACTTTAATGTGTGGCACCTGGACCTTTCAACCACGGTGATTACAGTCAGATGCCTTTCAACCTTACAGTCAGATGCCTTTCAACCGTAACTGGGAAGCTTTCAGCCCCAGTGGTCTGCAGCAGGTTCAAATAGCGAAGGTGGTAAGTAAAAGACCATCCTCTGTCCATTCTCCTCCTGTTCCGTGTTCCAACCATTATTGGTTGTATTCTCGTGAAATTTATTTTGATCAATGACACATGCCAAAAAACATTATTTCAGCTTCTCATGAATAAATATAATATTATCAGCATGCAGTTTCCACATTATTAGAAAAACAAAACAAAATGAAACAGTCAGCAAGGACGTCGACAGTTTCTAGGCATCAGATCTGGCACACGGTGACCTATTTGCCTGTGTTGAGTAGCAACCTCCCAAAGTAGACCACATTATTTGCTCTTAACTACGAAGGGATAGCTAATGCTGTATATATCTCCCTGCAAGGTTATGTCAAGAGTCACTGGAAATATTACAGCATTGGAATTTGATTACAAAAATACATAAATGTGTCTAACTGTAACACACTTTTCCACCAATGTGTATTTACTTCAACTGTCAAGTCCTGTGGGTCCCATACCTTTGAATCTGATCAAGAAGAAAGTTGACAAACATAAAAACTGATAACATGAGGTGATGATAGCATATTTCACGTGACATAAACATTCCACAGGGGAAGCATGCATCATCACTCATCACCTTGCATCTCCTGTTAACCAATGACGATATTTTTAAAACCTAAACTATTAGAATTAGTTAACAACTAAAATGTTAGCTTATTTGAAAGCTGAATGGAAAAAGCTTCCCCTATCATATTATCAATACAAAAAACCTGATTTTCATTTTCTTCCATCCTTCTTAGTTTATTCTTTCATGTGGACGTAGGGAATCCACATATTGAACTGGAAAGCTGAGGGTAGATTAGAAGGCCTTGTGGCCAGGTGTATTCAACAAACGCGTGAATGCATTTCTAGAAGGCTCTTTTGCTTACTGCCCCTATCCCTGCTCTGGGGCTTCTGGGTTCCCTGCTTTCCTGAGATACTGTCTTTTCACTCCGTCCCTTCACAGCAGAAGATGAAATCAGCATCCCCGTGCTGGGAGTCCCTCTAGAGCATGCGACCCCATCTATTCTCTCTAATGTTATCTACAATTTTGTAAGCAGATACTTCAGTTAAATTCTTCTCAGTCCAATCGTGTTGCTGCTCTCAGTATTGTCTTAATACCAGCCTGAATATGTGTATACACATGTTTTTATGAACTCATCAAGGCTATGATGACTCATGCATGATTTACCGTTTTTTATTGTTACAATAACATGAATTTTTCAGTGGTTTATGAAATAATTGTGTATTTACTTTGAAAAGAAAGGCACATACGAAAGAAAGAATAAACAATTTCTCTAGGAAGTAAAAAAACATGCTGCTTTTTTGCCAAGGACAGTTCAATCACTTAGTAAGCTATATTTATCAATGAAACAATTTTTCATAAAATAATCAGTAATTCCTGTAGAAGGTGGAATAGAACTGGGAATTTGGTCGTGAATGAAGCGTACTTCTGGAGATTATGTAAATGTGATATTTGGGAATGTGCCGAGTGGGAAGCATTTGAAAGACCTATTACCAATAAATTAATGAACTATGTTAGAAATTCTAGTTTCATCTCATTTGGTCTGATATGAAAACAGCAATGAAGCTTTAATATAGTACATTATTGATAAATTGGATAATTTAATCTACTTAAATTCTTTTCATTCTAAGTTGATATATGCATCTGGATTTCAAACTAAGTTAGACTAGAATAAAACAGAATAGTGTGTTTATTATCTCCAGAACAGCTATTAACCAGTATTCTGCTTTTGAGGGTCCACATATTTCCCTATATCTTTATAATATTCTGAAAGCTATCTTTAATAGCTCAATAAACACTTAGCTTTAAAAATTTATGTTGTAAAGTAGAACATTCTAATTTTGGGAGCTGGAGATACGGCTCAACAGTGGGTTGCTTTTCTAGAGGACCCGAGTTCAATTCCCAGCACCTATATCAGGTGACTCTAAATATATATATGCATGTACATCAATTAATGAAAAAATAGAGGTCATGACTTTGTAAAAAAAATAGGAAAGCATATAAAGGGAAGTTTTCACATGAGGAATGAGGAGGCTGAAATGATGCTATCACCTTAAATTCTCAAAAACTAGAAGAAATGCTTTGGAAAGCTCTACAAAGAAAAGAAAAACTTCAAGTGGGGATACTGAGTTATCACTTAGCATTCTCATGCACGACATTTCCAGCGGGCGAGGGAAATGCTGTGTTAAAGCTGTTATGGTTCTAGACCTAGTTCCATATCTCTGTCCTTTATTTGAAATTAAGGCTTCAGCATTTCTGGAAAAAAAAGTAAAGGTCTTGCTCATTCTTAGCAAAATTCCCAATGAAGAAATCATAAAAGTGTTTTAAATTTACCAGAACAAAAAATGTAAATTGCAACAACTACAATAAGTATATACTACAACTTATATACTTATTTTACAGACAGCCCCAATAATTATTGCCTGTGGCCATACACTGTGAAGTTGTGGAGAGTCTCACATACGGTTCCATGCAAGGTTAATACTCAAAATCTTAGAGGTTGCTGCTTATTACCTTAACAAATGTTACTTAAATAAACGTCTGTTTCTAAGACACAATAAAATTGAATCATCAAGTATTGATGAGAATGAAAAAATTTCATCAAGAGAAAAAGTTTTAAAAGTACCCATATGTGTTGTTCTAAAAGAAGTAGCAACAGCTGAGTCCTGTTAAGTTTGGGCTGTCGATTTTATCGTCATTGTTAGCAAAAAGACTGATCAGTGACTTCTTATGAGCATGGGCCTGGAAGAGCCCCCGTTAGAAGGACCCCTTGTCCTCAGATCCAATGCTGATAAATAGAAATGGAATGTGACAGACATTTCACATTTTACTTTTATTTTAAAGCACCTTATGAGCAACATATGAAAAATTTCAGAAGATTGTAACAGAATTCATTTTCTGCACCTCATTTCATCTTTTGCCATTTAACCATCATTGTATCTTCTCCATATAAAACAGTATAGGCTGAAAATATTTATCCCTAAACATCTGGGATATATGGAAGGTTTGCTAGCTCCCCATTTTAAGTATAGTAAGATGTGTCAAGACAAAATTAGTGGGCTAAATATTCTGATTGTTAATTTTTTTATATTCAATTTTCTTTTATTAATATAATTTATAAATGAAAGCCAATGTAAGTACTATTATTCATTAGAAAGACGTGATTAGACCTATAAATCTATACATCAAACCTGAGGGATCAATTTTTAAAGAGTCTTTGTGCTTGTGGCATGTACAACGCTTTCCTCACAACAACTCTTAAATCATACACTTTTAATCTCAGGGCTCCTTACAATTGTTCAAAACTGAGTCACCTTCCTAGATCTTAATATCAACACGTGAAAGGAAACAAACAATAATCAGATTGGGAGGAGGAAATGCAGTGCTATGTGAGAACCATACACCAGATACATTTCTAGAGCTCCTCCGAAGTTCAAATCCACATGTGACTACAACACTGAACTTTCTGTTAAATGTAAAATCTACTTACAAACTCAGTAATTAAAACCTTCATAGAGCAAATTCTTAAGTCCGGCTTTCGTTCATATTCATTTTTTTCTCAATTCTCACTTGTTTATTTCTATTACAGATGATATTTGTAAACAAAATACACAAATTGTCAAAATGTTATTGTTCCTTATATTTGCCAAGTATATTACTGCATTTCTATTTAAAAGAAAAATGTTTTGACCACCATTAGTTTCACAAACCTTTTATGTGTTTCTCTATGTGTAAAGGACAATTTTGATTTCCAGCATCTCTAGTTTGACTCCCTTATCTACATACTCACTGGTGTCTACAGTCATAACCTCACTTTTTAGAAGATTTTACGTAACTCCTACTCATCTTTCTTTTGTGTTCCTCGATTGCATTGCTTTTCTCCTCTCCTGCAATGTGGCATGGCACAGCCATCTCAGTAACCAATTCTGCCCCATCAAATTATAGACACACATGAGTATTCACACAATCTGTCCTGATAAAAACTATGAAATACCTTCCAATGCAATCTGCATTAGAAATTATTACATCTGTCTGCAAAACCAAAACCAAAACACTTTAATAGAAGCCACTTAAGAAAGGAAGCAATTTAATCATTTATTTGTTGTGAAGAGGAAGAAACAATAAAATCATCATTAAGACAGAATATATTCTAAATGCTGTTCACGTGGGCATATATACTAAAGTTAGACACCTATAATTTACAAGTAGCTACAGCACATCTCCCATGGAGCTGTGGACCTCCAGTTTCCTTTTGTTACCAGAGCAAGAGGTACAACAGCTTTCAAGAAATGCATTAAGCTAAGCAGGAGAGATTGAGTTCATGGAACAGCCTAACAAAACACATGTTATTAAATATATATGGGCTTCAGTTTTCATGTAAGCTTCATTGGTTCCTGTTCTCACCACTATGACCAAATGCATGAGAAGATTCAGGTAGAGAGAGGAGGGACTGCTTTAGCTAATGGTACAAGCAAGCCATTGAGTCATGGCAGGAAAAGAATGGATGGTTGTGAGGGAAAGAAAAAGGTGTATGAGTGTTGCTCTGCCTTTCTCACCCCTAGTTATTCAGCCCATGCCCCATCACCATCCACAATAAGCATCATATGCTCCCATCCTGTGACACACACCCTCCTGTTAAATCCTCTCTGGAAATATTCTCATTGACAAACTCAAAAGTCTTCTGGGCTAATGCTAGGTGGATACTAATCTAAATACAGCAATGAGCAAAATTAAACATGGCACAATCATAGCTCTTTTTCTTTGTTATTAGTTGGTAATTCTGTTTGAAAGTTTATGGAATGTTTAGAGGGTTGAGTCTTGCTGGAGGAAGTATATCACTGGAGATGGGTTTTAGGTTTGACAGCCTGCCCCAGTTCCAATCCTCTACTTCCAGGTTGCAGATACACCAAGACATGGAATATTCTGATGTCTGAGCTCTGGTAGGCTTTCTTCTACCTTCCTGAAGGTACTTTTTTTTTTTTTTTGCACTATTTGGTCACAGCAAGAAGAAAGCTAACTCATATACTCAGCTAGGCACTACTGTGCAAGTTTTCATACCCAATACTGGGGAAGTTGAAGCAGGTAGACCCACAAATTCAAGGCCAGACTGGATACTAAGGAAGAACCTGACTCAACACCAAAAAGAAAACAAAGACAAGCCAACAAATCTTCTGGTTATCTCTATATCTTCTATTTAGCCAATTTGCTTGAGCCACTTTCCTCACAGAAACAGAACTATAGAGGAGCACCAGGAGCAGGGAATCTTTTCAGTTTACAGACTTACTCATACCTGGAAGACAATCGTGAGCCATCAAATGTGGCAAGAGAGAAGGATGGACAAAGAAGGGGGAGTCTGAAGAGTTTCCATTATTTAATATTACAAATAATAAAAATATTGGAATCTTATAACAGCTGACAAGGCAGTGTTAAATTTTACCAGAAAATGCTTTCCTCGAAGGTGCATTTGCAGCTTGCAGTTGTGGAAAGGGACATTTGTAACAGTGCTTCACCTTTGCCATCATATTAGTGCCACTAATAAGCCTGACAATTTCAATTTAAATAGGCTAAGCATGGTAACATGCACCTGTAATCCCAGCATTCAGAGGGGCAAGGCAGGAGGATCTTTGTGAGTTCAAGGCCAGCTTGGGCTACATAGTAATATCTTCTTTTAACAAATGAAAATAAAGAAACCAATTAGCAACAGGGAAAATAAAACATGTTCACTATGCTGGCAATATTTCAAGTGTCCAATAGGTATGAAGGACATATAGGTACAGGGCTGTACAGACACTTGTGAGGTGTAGGTACATCGCTGGCCAACAAGGAGCAAGACAAGACAGATAGCAACAATGGAGTTATTTCATGAGAAATAAATTCTTGTTCTTTCCTTAGTATGACTTGAGAAACTAAATTGGTTTCTTTGAAGAAATGATAAGAGGTTAAAATTTATTGAATAAAAAGGAACATCAAACTAAATTTCAGATCTTCTCATACATTAAGAATCTATAACTCATAGAAGAGGGTAACTTAAAAATAAGATATTTCTTATCCAAAATTGTGAAGAACTGCACACATAATAAAGAATGAATGAACATATTTTGAACAGATCAAATACACTTCAGTAGTTAAAATTTTTTAAGTTCAAATAATTAGTTCTATTTTTATATATTCTTAGAGAATTTCATATTTGTATAGAGTGCAAATTGATTATATGATTTGTTTATGACTCATGGTTGACAAGAGAGGTCAGCTGGTAAAGACATTTGCCTTCAGGAATGGCTACCTGTTTATAATCCCTGGAATCCCTTTGGTAAGGAAATAACTCCTCCATATTTTCCTCTGAGCTGCAGAGAAGATCTGTGAAATACACATGCCTCATCCAGATACATACATGCACACACATGCTCATGCATAACTAAATACATGTGGTATAGTTTTATTCAGAAATTAATATGAAAATAACCTGCAATTTATGAATGGATTTATTAACCTTCTTTCCTTGCTCCAAAATAGTTATAAATGAAAAAGTACATAATTTTTAATCTTCCAAATTCTATAGAATGAGGACACTTAAAATATCAGATTGAATAAGTCAACAAATTATTTTGACTGACTCCGATCTTTACATTAAAAATAAATTGCTTCTCACTCATTCTAGTGGTTGCATTTCAAAAATAATCACACTTCATATGTGTTTTAGGAGAGAGGCACACTTGTTCATCCCAGCCACCTGGCTAGATTAGCCCAAAATAACCACACAGAAATTGTATTAATTAAATCACTGCTTGACCCATTAGTTCTAGCCTCTTATTGGTTAACTCTCACATCTTGATTTAACCCATTTCTATTAATCTGTATATCACCACAAGGTTGTGGCCTATTAGGAAAGATTTGGCATAGCTATCTCTGGTGGCTCCATGACGTCTCTCCCCTGACTCTGCTTTTTTCCTTCCAGAATTCAGTTCTGTCTTCTCCATCTACCTAAGTTCTGCCCTATCAGGCCCAAAACAGTTTCTTTATTCATTAACCAATGAAAGCACGTACAAACAGAGGAACCTCCTACACCATTTCCCCTTTTCTGTTTAAAAAAAAGGAAGGATTTAACAATACCTTAATCAAAAGCAGAAATATACATATAACAAGACTGACCTTAAATTTGCATCCATAAACCAAGATCCATATCAATGCAAATTATTCATATCTTTATCATATCCCCCTTTAAATGTAAACAAACAATTATAAACAATATTTGGTAATATGGGCATAGTTCTGTCCATACTGCTTCCTGCTGATTGGAGGCACTGTAAATCGTGTCTTTCATGGTATATCCTGTATGCTAGGTTCATCTCAGTCAGTCGCTGGCCAAAGTAATTTTTTGAGGGTGTTCATGGTGACCTTTCAGGAGGTCTTGGTCCATGAAACCATATTGGTGTAGAAGCAATCCACAGGTTCTCATCTTTTTTGTGAAAACAAAAGAAGAACCTCTTTTCCAAAGCACCATATCCTTAGGCCTAAATTCTGATGTCAAGATACCTTTACAATATACATGCTGGTTAGCTCAGCAGCCAATACAATGAAATGTCTCTCTGTACTTAGCTCCTTCACAGTCCAAAATTCAAAGAAAACATCTGGATTATTCATAATCCAGACTCTCTGTTAGTTTTGGTGCCATTTGTTGTCAGGGGTTTCTGTCCTGCCCAGTTCCTGCAATTGTTAAGTCCCAAAGAAATCACACAGAGGTCTACATTAGTTATAAACTGATTGGCCCATTAGCTCAGTCTTCTTGTTGACTCTTATAACTTATATTAGCCCGTTATTCTTATCTTTGTTAGCCATGTGGCTCAGTACTTTTTTCAAGGAGGCAGTCACATCTTGCTTCTTCTGTGGCTGGGCCAGGACTGTGGACCAAGCTTTCCTCTTCCCTGACGTCTCCTGTTCTCCTTGACTTACCTCTACTTCCTGTCTGGTGGTCCTGCCTATACTTCCTGCCTGGCTGCTGGCCAATCAGCATTTATTTAAAATATAATTGACAGAATACAGACCATTGTCCCACACCATATATGGATTGCACTGACTATAGAGATGATCTAATTTGAATTTATTTTAAACCTATATGGAAAGTCAAGGTGTAGAAGGTTTTCCTAGATGTATTTCTAGAATTTAGTATGCTTGGTTTTAGACTGTAACTCACCTTCTCTAAGGTTCTTCATGAAACTATCCACAGCAATATTGGTATATGCTTTAATTATTCTGTGGTGGTTTTTAATTATACTTTATGTCTGTATGTCAGTGGCAGGTGAGTGTGTATTTGAATGTAAAAAAAGACATGTATACATAACAAAGAGTACTTTTTTGCTTCCAAACCAATCTATCAAAAATAAAACAAACACACAGAGACTTTGAATGTGAATTCAAAGTTATATTGTGCCTTACCTTGTGATGACAACATAGAATAGAATTACAAAATTTGCTTTTCTAAGGTATCTAATGGGTGAGAATATTTGAGGCGTAGAAATAAGATAGAGTAGATTTATTTCTATAGAGTTTTGTTCTAAGGGTAAATTTTGAATAAGTGATAAAGAAAGAGGAAGATGAGAAGTAAATGTAATTTATCTTTCACAATAACAATCACAAATATAACTAAGTCGTTACAAAAGGGAATTAGTTTGAAATATCTTATTTTCCAACATGCTAGTTTTGCTAAAATTCTATCAGTTCAGAGGGAATTGTTGACTCTAATCTAGCAACTTATTTAGTATTTAGTATGCATGTGACATTTTTGTGAAAACTTAGCTACCTGAATAATGTATTTAATCAAGAAACCTAAAGGCGATGTGAGTTTCAATGTGAACTGATTAGCAAAAACACGATCAGCTTCCTAAAATTTAAACCTTAGAGCTAACAGTTTTCATCATGTTCACTTAGTGTTTAGCCTTAAATCGTGGAATGAAAGATGAATATAAAAATCTCCAAGATGATACTGGTCTTGCTTTATAACGCTTTCCTCCAACTCTGTAAACAACAGTGAATAATGAGGAAAGATAACAATTATCTTCACATTCAGTAAAATAATGTGAATTTTTATCATAATTCCTGAAAGAATATAATTGTCTCCTAAGTAGTTTTTTTCTTAAGAAATGAAAGAAGCCCCAATAAATATATAACTTCATATGTGAAAATGCTGGCATGTTTCAACATAATTTCATATTTCTTGAGGGGGAAGAACTGTGGATTTCTTGATCCCTAATCCACCACTTTTTTCATTCTTAGGAGATTCTCTTTCTTTAATCAGCACTAAAAAGCATTCCTGAAAACTGCCAAGCAGGGCTACTGTGCATCATAGGGTGTCGATCTATTTCCCATGCGCACTATCAAGAGACCTAATGCACCTCTCCCTGTGGTCAGGCAGTTCCTTCTTAATACTTTCTGTTTCAGCAGGATAGCAATCACTTTTGTGCGCTCTGTAGGGAATCCCAGAAAAGTTGCTACCCAATAAATAACCTGGTGGAGAGCCAGGTCTTCCCTAATTTTCCCTGAGGTGCTGCATCTCTTTGTGAGGCTGAGATGCTGCTGCATCCATTATCTAGTCAGAAGCACACACAAATGCAAACAGGTTCCAGGTGCTGCTGCCTTTCCCACTAGGATTTGTAATTAACTTGTTGTTTCAAAAAATTTTTGCGGTATGCCTAATCATGTTTTTCCAGGACTGGGATTTAGATGGCCAATAAAAACAGGAACCAAATCAATGATTCAATTGACAGTTCTCGTTGCTAAGCAGGTCCACAAATGCTCCCTGTTCAGACAAACAACACAAACAGCACATTTATAAAGATCTGACAAATACTCTTGTCACTGTATGGCATATTCCCTGGGGAATGACTGGTAAGAGTCCAAAACACAATCTCCATCTCCCACTTTTATTGTTCAAACTACAGTGGATTCAACATATTTCAAAAATATAACTGAGTCCCTGCAAATGTTAATCTCTTATGAAGTGGATATGGATTGGCTACAGATTCTGGCATGCTAGCCAACTAGAGCTGTTAGCAGAATTTCAGTTCCTTCCGTTCTTTCCAGATTCAGGGACTTGTTATTCAAACCTATCAACAGAGCCTTCTGTATACATAGGCATAGTGAAACGTATTTTTTCCTTCAGAATTGTTAAGTCCCAGTTTTAGAATATTTTAGGAATAGCTAGAATAATCTTCTCATGCATATGATACAAAGATTCTACTTTCAAAAATCAAAGACAAAATTTATTAGTCACTCTGTACTAAATAGGTAAAATATCCTACTAATTCTACATTCTTTGAAATAAAAAGAGAAAGATTTTAGTCTCCTTTTCAGAAATATTATGTACTATGAAAAATCAAGACACCACCATTTTCTTATTAAAATACTTTGTACATTTAATCTGTGTGATACTTTTAAGACAGTATAGTTTCTCTGTCTTGCAAATGCCCACTACATATGAATTATATAAAGAAATATTATAAAAAATTCTAGAATCATATTAGTAGAAATAATGTTCACAAAGAATAAATCAAAATGTAACTTTTATGAAAGCACACTACACTATAATATTTGAACTACCTAAATGCAGCATATATTTAGCAAGGCACAAGAACTAAAAAAAAATCCTGACTGTTCTATTGCCATAGCATCTAGGAACTAGTTTTCCTAAATTTGAGCTCTCTTATACTTTTTTGCATTTGCTTGACTAGAACTTCTTAGGTTAAACCCTTTAAAGAGTCAATTCCACTGTGCCAGTGTATAACTCTGAGGGACATTATGAAGTGTGACTGGAGTAGGGATTTACACTGTCCTTTGTCCCAAGAGTCATTTGACATTTATTTCCTAGTTTCCTTTTCCAGTGCAGTGGTAGACGTTGGTATAAATGAATGGAGCCACGAAAAGGCAAACACAGAGTTACCAATAAAGGGATATGTATAAAAAATTGCCTTTTTGTCATCAACATTATAAAACTTCAGTGAATAGGACAGAATTTGGTCTCTTTCTGGATGATTAGAGATGCAGTCTAGAGGTGACACGTCAAAGGCAGTATGTTTCTTAAAGAGGGGACATCCCTTAGAGAAGATGCAATGTGTGGTTTGGGGAAGAGTGCACAATTCAGATTCACACCGTGAGCACCTTGAGAAAATGACAAGCACTGAACCGGCAATGCAAGTTAAGTTAAAGGTGACTTCAATAAAGAAATGATACACTACGTAAGAGACATGAAGACTTTTAGACAATAGAGCGACGTAGAAGTTGTGTTATTGGATTATCAGATGTAGGGAAAAGCTTATGAAGGGCACATGTTGGATTTGGTATCATGGCCACAAGATTTGTGGAAGACATTATTAAGAGGAAATAGCATCAAGACGGGTGTTGATGGTGAGAATATTTCTTCACCATTCCTGATGCTTCCCCCACTGTGGATGCGGCCCATTTCTATCTCTTTACATTTTCTCACCAGGTATTTTAGAGTTTATCCAATTGATACATTAAAAAGAACATTTCACTTAAGTCTGTTTCTCTACATTTCTCTCCCAGTAGGTGTTCTCCCTTGATCTTCCCTCAGGAGTCCTCTCGATAGAGCTCCTTCATCACAGCCTTGCCCCAGTACTTCCTTGTGTAGCTCTGTAGCTCTGCCAAATTCTTGGATTCACATACCAGCCTCATCTGACTGAAATGTGAACTGCACTATCCAATGTTGTTTTTACTGGTAAGTTGATATTTTTTTTCTCCTACATTTCTTTTGTGTTCCTGTCTAACATTCAAGTCTCAAGAAAATGAAGAAAAGGGTATTTCCTGAGCCAGGTGACAGACTGAGACATCAGAGTGATAAGCAGAATAATCTCTCCAAGTTGGTAAATTGAGACACATACGTTATGGAATGTAGAAATGCTGCACAGGACTTAATTACTAAGGGGTTTCAATAACCAGTCACGTGTGAAATTGGACATGGCTGTGGCTTTGAGAATACACTCCAGAAGTATACTTGATAAGGCAAGAAAAGAAAGTTCAGCCTGAAAAAACCACAGAAAATGCTGTATAATTGCAGCTATTGGTCTATGATTTGAAGAAGTGATTAAATAGATTTTTCACTTGTTAACAAATGTGTCTTCACTTCATTTGAGAAAAGCGTCTTGGTTAGGACTTGTGATTTTTAATCAGGCAATAAAAAATTACCTTGTCCACCTAAATGAAATGTTTCCAAAACAAGTTAATCACATTTGCATTCCAACATTAGCTTGCTTCTTAATTGTGCATCTAATCAACTCCAAATGCACTTTACCAAAGAAAATTTACACTCCTACCATAGACATACTCAAAAAATCCAGATGAGTCTGCTAATTAGGTTATCAAAATTTTGTTTGAGGTAAATTTCTGTTTCAGAAGGAAACAGAAAGAGAAAAATGAAGAAGGAGCACATAGAATCAAATAAAAGTATCACATATTTCTTATTTACCTTTGTTTTGGAAAATATCCTAGACAAAATTATAACATTGAGTTTCTCTTCACTTGAACTACAGCAGGCAATAATATTCCTTAGAGCGACTAAGATTACAACTTAAAATAAAGCTTTGGGGTTTTCATATCAGGAGGAAAGAGTGTAGTGCTTCTTGTTGGTTTAAAATGACCGTCATGCCATAGAAAAATGGTTATGAATTTGGAATTGAAGAGATAAGATATTAACAATACACTAACTTTTCTGCAGTGTCATATAATTGTGGTTTAAATAAATCAAATAAGCACTGCCATGTGTAAGAGTTTTTCTCTGTACCACCAGTCAGCTCCCAAATAACCACATAGAGACATACTATTAATCATGAAAGCTTGACTAATAGCTCAGGCTTGCTTCTAACTCAACAGATAAAAGAAAATTGAAATAACTCCCTGCATCCTATCAGACTGCCACAGATTAAAGTTGGATACCAAAAACAACAGAAAGCTTACAAACTTATGCAAACTTAACAACTCTCTCCATAAAAAATGGGCCAAGACAGAAGAAAGAAAGAAAGAAAGAAAGAAAGAAAGAAAGAAAGAAAGAAAGAAAGAAAGAAAGAAAGAAAGAAAGACGCCTCAGCTGGTCATCTTTTAGAGACAGGCAAGTCTTCCAATGGTAGGGACTGATTTGCATTCAGTTGAGTTGGTGGCCAATGGGGTTCAATGGAGATCCCCAAACAACCCAGATTGATGCTAAGACAAGGGGTTGCTCTCTGCAAATTGACACTGGGGCCCCATCGTCTATGTTGTTGATAGGCCTAGCCTTGCTGAGGATAATTGCAGGCATTCACAGTCCATAGCTGTTGTGAATGATGAAGACTGTTTTCCAGTCCTTTTCCTCACATTCAGGTTCTGACCTGGAGCCTGCTTATGAGCCCTGAGCATTAGGCAGTGGTGCAGATGTTTTGTACAGGGTCAGATCTGAACAACTTGAGCAGCCATGCATTTCTGCACCCATGACCATGTATTACAAAAAGAAGCTTCTAACGGAGGCTAAGAGTAGCACTCGCCATTCTTTAAACATTAATACTTACAAGCCAGCTGGTGCCAAAACATAGATCATTTTTTATAGCTCTAAAATTCCAGTCAAGGCCTCTCTCATGCTGTTTCTGAAAATATTGTACTTTCTTAATTGCTAGGCTGTACTTAAGAATATGAAGGTGCATTTCAAGTTCAGACACCCTCTCTCCTACTGCTAGGAGTCTTAGCTGGGGTCATCCTTGTGGATTATTGTGAGTTTCTCTGGTTTCCAGATGTCTCCCTAACCCTATAATGGCTCCCTCTATCAAGGTATATCTTTCCTTGCTCTTCCTATCCGTCCCTCCCGCAACTCAAACATTCCCTTCCCTTATGCTATAGCGATGGATACTTTGCATTAGTATGGATCTTGCTTTATTGATACAAATTTAAGGTCAATTTTGTTATACTATATATGTATATTTCTGCCCTCGATTAAGGTATTGTGTTTGTGTAATTCATTTAAAAATGTAATGTATAATTAAGAAATATTGGTTAATAGATAGTCATCTATAATAGTCAAGATTGCAGTCATGTTAGTTGTGTTTTCTAGATATATAGAGATATATTTCAGTTAGTTAGCTATTCATCATATCTTTCAGAGACCTTCAGAATATGGCATTTAAAATGTTTTAAGAACTTAGGACTTTTATGACAGTGAGACACATCTGCTCCTGGCAACACCAATCTACTTCAAGTGAAAGATGGGCATCGAAGAGGCTCCTTATGGAGTTTGTTAGCCATTTGGGCAAGAAACTGCTCTTGCCTGGCTGCATAAACTGGACATGCAGGACCCACAGAAAAATGACTGCTGAACTTGCCTAAAGATAAAACCGTCCTTTGGGGTTCCTGCTTCATGAAAGAGTATGCTAGACATTCTGCAGGATATAAAAGAAAGTGACTGGCAAACTGCCAATATAGGTGGAACTGTCTTTGAATCTCCTGCTTTGTGGAAAAGTCTGATTGATGCTATGGGCCTGTAGTCTGAAGATGGATGCCCCAATGGTACAGAAAAACTTTGGATGACTGTCCGGGCAGCGAGATGTCTCTGTCACTTCTAGAGTTTTGGAAGTTGCTTACAATGCACTTCCCATTTACCTAGGTAATATTATATCCTTCTGGAGTCTTTGATGGAGTAGAACAATAGATAGTTATTATTATAGGTTTCCTTAGTTATGATAAAAGATAAAGTATATATAAATATTGTAACTGTAATTATTGCTTGATAACTGTTTTGTTATATGTAATTTTACTATGTTAAAGCCTTCCTTTTGTTTACACAGAAAAAGGGTGGTGTCATGGGAGTCCCCTCCCCTCTGTGTGCTGTGATTAGCATTAATGAATAAAGAAACTGCCTTGGCCTGCTAATAGGGCAGAACTTAGGCGGGGAGGACTGGACTGAAATCTGGGAAAAAGAAGGGTGGAGTCATAAAGACACCATGGAAACAGACATGTCGAAACTTTAGCTGGTAAGCCACTGTCACGTAGCGTTACACAGATTACTAGAAATGGGTTAAATTAACATGTAAGAGATAGTCAATAAGAAGTTAGAGCTAATGAGCCAAGCAATGTTTTATTTAATATAGTTACTGTGTTTTTATTTTGGGTCAAAGCTAGCCGGGCGGCTGGCAACAAGCAAGCAGCACCCTCATCCCACACCCTTATGTTCATCCCCCTCCTCTTCTTCCCTTCCTCCCCCTCCCAATTTACCAAGGAGATCTTACCTATTTCCCCTTCCTAGGGACATCCATGCATGTCTCTCTCAGTATCCTCCTTGTTACTTACCTTGCAGATTGTAGCCTGAAGTATTAAGAAATAATTTTGTGTTCTACTCACATTGTAAGAGTATTTTGATTAAGTTTTACTGTTATTCATTGGCCCAATTTTTAAAGTCAAAATGGGTGTTTTTTTTTTAGTTTCATGAATAAGAGAAATCAGCCTAACACAGAACACACACACACACACACACACACATTGATGTTTTTTCAGACAAAATGCATCATCAAGAGCAAATTAAAAAAGTTTGTCTTCTTATCTTTCCTGTTGAAACACAGCTGCTATCCCATACTCAGCTACATGCTTTGGTTAGCATATACTTCTGTAAATGTTATCCTTAAGTGTATGAAGCGCTGTGGCTTTTCTGGCTCACCTTGGGGAGGTTCATGGAGAGAGCAGACTGATACTGTAAACTTCTGCTTATGATTCTGTGAGCTCTATAATAACTGACAAACAGAAAAGACATTTTGATTATTCAGAGATCCTCTTCAATCTTTTGTCAGAGAGTAAATACATATAATTTTCGCTGGGATTTAAGCAATAAACCAAGAGGAAAAATGTCTGCTCTTTTCTATTATTCTTTTACTGTGTCTTTGGTAGGAGTTTGTACTATAATTTGGGCAATTTGCATATGCTTTATTTTTTTTTCTCCATCTCCTGTTTTTCGAGCACTATTTCCTTTGATTGAAGACTTGCTATGACAGAAGATAATGGAGTTTTCCGCACTCAGTGGGGCGTCTGTCACTGCTGACTTCAGCTGCTGCCTTTGTTTTTCCTTTCCTTCTACTCCTCTGATTTTCTCTGGCACTGTGAGAAACAATTATAAAACCCATGAGCCATTATAAAACACTATGTGACCCAATGGTTATTTTTAAATATCTTTCAATCTTCGAGATTTCTTTGTTTATTCTTAGCAATGGTAAATTACATCATTATTTTCCATTTACTCTGCAGCAGAAGGTGGCTAGATTGCTTTCTGCCTTGGGGGAAGCAATCTCAGATTGTGCACAATTTGTATTACTTCTCATATTGGCCCTCATCACATCAATCAAAATCTTCCCACATCTCGTGTCTACTTCATGAAGTTTTCTTTCACTGACCTTGCTGAAGTCTCTTGTTAATTTTCTTCCTTGGGCTTCACAACCCTTTGAAAGGATATTCTGGCAGACATAACTGGTCTTCTCTAATATAAAGTTGTTTTTTATTTTTTAACTTCCCTCCATAAAGAGGACAATAATTTTCAACCCACTTGCATATAAATTGAGCATCAAAAACTAATCACATGGATCAACATAGAACACGGCATTTGTCGCATTGGATTATGAGAACATTACTGACAGTTCCCCATAATGTTTGTCTTCCTACTGTGGCCACTAGGGAGCATGAATACAGAAAGCGTGTACTTCATCAGCCTGGGTGAACCTGAGATTCCCGAAAACCACACCTACACACCTATCCTTCTATAGTACAGTGGGTGTTATGTAAGCAAGCCCTTGTCTTGCATGTGTTAAGCTGCTTAACTTGCAGCAGAATCATATCATATGTTGTTACGACAAAATTAAGTGGTCACACTAGTTGTGTCTATGCGCATATCTCCAAATGAAATTTCTAGATTACGGTGGCTAGAATGAATCAAAGAGGTATAGTCAGCAGTGTGATTTAGATGAAGAGAAAGTAGTACAATCTGGAAGGTACTATTTCTCTGACTGAATACTAGGTAATGTTGAATATGTTGTTTAATATGTGTCCTTCATTGTGTTCAGGTTTAAATTGAAGAACATTATTATCAACATACAATATAGAAGTGAGGAGTAAACAATGAAACAGAAGTCATGGAAGCAAAATGCCTTCTTGAATGTGGAATCCATTGCTCTTAAAAACTTGACTCCTGAAGCTCTACCAATTGAGTTCAAATTTTTATTGCATGTACAATTTTGGCCATATTTTGATTATCTTTTGCTTTATTTAAATGTTGAATAAAACTCACAAACTATACATATATAGGTGTGTGCTGATTTATGTAGGTGTTTGTATTGACATGCACACTAGGACAAAGGTATTTGACCAGCAGTATATCAGTCCTGTTGAAATGAATGACTTTTTTTTTTTTAGACAAGAATTGATAAGTCATCATTTTGTCATCTGTGTAATAGAGGGCTTGGCAGAATCAGATCAAAAAACATAAAGAAAAGAAAGTAAAAGAAAAAATATTTGACTTTATTTTAACACTTCAATGACATAATGAATACACTGCCAAGAGCTAAGTGTTGATAAGATATTAGAAAGTCTAAATGTTAGGCATGCTTATTATTCAAATAGCTCTAGGAGTTTGTTAAAATACATGGTAAAATTGTAGAAAATAATAACCCATCACAACTGCCACATTTTCCCTGTGGGTAAAGCCTATTCCTTTCCACTGAATTCAGATTTATTTATTTATCTATTTGGGTACCTGCAGGTTTGTCGTTTACATTAATGTACCACTTAAAATCAGTGTGGAAGCTAGAGAGATTGTTCTACAGGCAAAAGCGCTTGGGCTCAAATGCTAAGAATTTTAGTTCAGATCCCATGGGCCATGTAAAAAATAAAGTGTTCCTACAAATACTTATCATCTCAGCTCCAAGAGAGGCAAAGACAGCAGGATCACAGGGACCTCTTGTTTTCCAAACTAACCAGTAAAACAACAGCCACAAATTCAAACTGCGAATCTGCCTCAATGAAAGAGCTATCAAGTGATACTTGTTTTCTTTTTTTTGCACACACGCGTGAATACACAAAAAACAAACACACACATTAACATGCATTCACACATTATATAAAATAATATATGAATAAATAAATAAATAAACTAAAAAACAATTCAGCCAGAATATTGTTTTTAGACAAGTATGAGTCCTTAATATCTTCATGAAACTCCCTCGTCCATTTTGAGCTGAAGAAGTCCCCCAAGCTCCGGCTATTTAGAGTTGAAAGTGCTTAGCTTGCCACTACTTAGGATCACCCTCCAATTTGTGCTGAGTGTTGAATAAAGTGAGCAAAGAAGAAAACTGCCACGGTAGCAACTGCACATTCAGAAGACATAAAATCCCATTAGATATTCCTTGAGGATGAAGAACATGCATTATTAATCTTTGTCCCTTAGCATATAACATTGCTTACGCAGTATGATAAATAATACAAATATCATAAACAACTGCAAATTCAGTACATCATTTATGTCACCAGGATTAGAAATCCCTTCTCAGTATGTTTCAGTTTTCCTCCTTCATTTTATAATTGTTCAAAACTAAATTAAAATTTATGAATTCTATAAATTTATTTTGAGTTTATTTTGAAAAATCACACACACCTGCAACACACACACACACACAAACATATGACAGGTAAACATGATACCTAAATAATGTATAACATTTATGATTTATGTATTATGAATTCTATATACTTTCACTTTTTTCATCATTGTCTTTAAAATCATGTTTCATTGATCATTTTCTAAGTCAAGACCCTTGTAAAAATATTATAATTACTTCCCACATGAATAAAATTCTCAACAAAAGCAAAAGATGTGAAATACATTTTCATACAAGTTTTAAAAGGAGAAATATTTTAGGCCAAATTTATATCAAGGAACAATTATTTTAGACAATATAAAGCAAAAATTAGGGGAAGTTTAAATACTCTGTATTTATTTAACGTAAAAGCAAGTACCATTTTTGACAGAATCCACATCACAGAATACATACACATAATCAAAATTGTAGCCCCCCCTTGGAAATGTCAGCGAAAATAATTTTACATAAAAATGTCAAATTCACAACAACCTCACATGAAAGTCACGTTCATTGCCCTTATTTTGACAGTTTTGCAAGAACTGATTGACAGTATTGAAGTGCACCCCTTTCTTCACAGCACATCTCTGTTTGTAGCTGAGACACTACAGTGAAACAAACCTTCACATTAACAGCTGCCTTGCAGAGGGAAGACTTTGTCCGCAATCCTACTAAGGGGATTAACTCTCCTCTCTTATGGTTTCAAGTGGTGTAAAGAATTTATACCTCGAGTCACATAGTTATAGCTAAGACGATACAACTGAGATTTTGAAGGGTCAACATAGCTCTCAATTTTTTTCTATTATTATTTTCAAAATCTTACCTGTAATCTTGTATTTATAACAGCACTTATTTGACTTCAAAGTAGTAGTCTATCCAAGAAGCATTCAAAGTTACTTTTAGAACAAATGGATTGGAAGAGGGCTGGTGAGAGAAGGGAGGCAAAACAAGGGGGATGAGGATTCTATGAGTTGTTTGTAGACCCTTTGAATTTTCTCAAGCCTACTGATCACTAAGTCATTATACTCTACATATAAATACTGATGAATATGATTCTCTAGTTCTACATAGTATTATTTAGTGATCGTTAGAAATATATTTTGTGCTTTACATAGTCAAATTAGTTTTTCTCTTAAAAATCATACTACATGTGTTTCTTTTCTTATAAATGACATTTCTTTTTTGGTGAGCCTGTTGATTAAGATATATCATTACATATAGAATAAGGGATTGTGTGAAAGAGAAGGGTTTCCAGAGGAGGGGAAATGCTGTGGGACAATGATCTTTTATCTTGTCACTTGTATGATTTTTAATAAAACACTGATTGGCCAGTAGCCAGGCAGGAAGTAGAGGTGGAACAATGAGAATTCTGGGAAGAGGGAAGTTTCATTCTGTAGTCGTGATCCAGACCTAGAGGAAGCAAGATGTGACTGCCTCGTTGAATACGGTACCAAGCTATGTGGCTAACATAATAATAATGACAAGAATAATGGACTAATATAAGTTATAAGAGTTAATAAGAAGCCTGAGATAATGGGCCTTTATAAATAAATATAAAACTGATATAAAAATGAGTTTTATAATTAATGTAGACCCTTGTGTGTTTCTTTGGGACTGAATGACTGCAGGACCATGTGGGACAGAAACCTTGGTCAACAGGGAAACAGAATATAAAGCAATGGATTGACAGAGAAGCTGGAAGAAGAGAGAGGAGGTAACTTGAGGCTTATATGGAAACCTGTTATAGGACAAGCTTTTGAAAATATAAATGGAATCAGCAAATAACAAAAGAGAAATGTCCCCAACTAGATTTCTCTTGCTACCAAATAAAACCTCCTCTTCCAGAGATGGGTTATATAGAATTGAGTCATTGGCCAAAGCAGAACTTGGAAACCTCCAAACAGCTCGGGATATTGTCATGGCTATAAATGGCTTTCCGCAAATTCTGGTAAGAACCTACTGCTGAAGACACCACCAAATAATTCATTTGACATGAGAAAGTAGAGTCGGTTCCTACCTATAGGCTTCACTACTGCTGAGTAGTGTTAATGGTACTGAAAGACAGTCCACATGCTGCCAGAAGAGAAAGTTAAACACCAACCCAAACACAAACCCTTGGAACTACAATGGTGACCTGCTTGAGAGATATGCTGGTACATTAATGGCACAAAGTTTTGGGAGTAACCAACTAATATATGATGTATTTAAGGTCCACTCTGTGAGATGGAAGCCATACCCAACATTGTCTGGGTAGCCAAAAACCTAAGGGTTCTAGGGTAAAACCAAATACTACTGTTTTGCCAAAGAAGCATAGCACTAAAGCAACTCATAATGATATTTTGCTATATTCACATATCAGTGACTTGCTCAACCATTATAAGAGAAGCTTCATTCTGCAGCATTTGGGAGCAAATACAGAGGCCCACAGCCTGACAGTGTATAGAAATTGAGAGACCTTGGAAAACTCAGCTCCAAATGAGATATCTTAATCAATTTCTTCCCCTCGAGGGCTCAGGGAACTCTGCAAAAGAAGAGGCAGAAAGAGTATAAGAGCTAATTGGTTGGAAGACACCAATTAAACAAGGGCATTTAGACACAAGAAGAATAAGACACGTATGAACTCTCAGAGATTCTGGCAGCATGCACAGGGTCTACACAGAGCTAAGACATAGCTGGGAGTGGAAGCAGACACAAGCATGAATCCTTAACCCAAAAGCTATCTCCAAATAACCATTTATGAGGAAAATTAGTTTTCTCCAAAGAAACCCCACTAGGTACTAAACTTCTTTAAAGTTAGGTCCCATGCCTAGTTGTAAATGATCAATACAAAATGAACTCAAGGACATTTTGGAGGCGTTTTTGTCTCATAATGCTTTGTCTGAACTTTTTTAAACCTTATAGGTCTTTGATTTTATACTATGGTTTCTGATTTTGTGTTTTTGTAGCTTTTCTGTATGTGGAAATGTGTATCTTTCTATCTGTATAGGTTTCTTGTGCCTTTTCTTTATTCTTTTTTCTGTTTATTTGTTTGGTTCTTTTAGTGGTCTGGAAGTACCATTCCCAAACTACTACCCAGGGCATCTCAGAAAAGACTTCTTAGGAGCGAGGATTGAGAGGTATTTCTAATAACTTTACACATGATCTGAAGGCCATCTTATTTTATTTTTCTTTAATTCTATTCTCTTGTCCAAATTATCTATAAGTTTTAGCTCTAATTCTTTCATTCCATTTCTGCAATTCTAAATTTTCGGTTCTAATTTTTGTTTCAATTCTCTGTTCCAGTTTTCTCTGCTTCTATGTTTACCTACTTTAAACAGATTTTTTTTAACAGTACATTGAGCAATAAGAAAAAGAGTTACAAGACTTACATCTCATTCGTCATAGCACATTCCTTGGGTAAATGAGGAGCCGAGCCATTTAGCATGTCATTACAAGGCTTCAAGGTTCTAGGTGTAAGACTGTGACCAGAAGTTGGGGTCACAGTGCCTGGGTGAAACAAACTACAGGGAGAACTGCACAGACTCAGGCCTTATCAGCCATACATGGCAAGGAAAAAATTGGCGTGATTTTTTTAGGTTGCTTTTTATTAATAACATTGGTTAGACAGCTGTGGCTTTGATATTGTGCATAACTGCAACGTTTTAAAATTATGACCTATTTGCAGTAATATTTAGTCCAGTTTTGAACTCGCTTTGAGGTGAAAATGAGCTAATTGTATGTAACATGAGTAAAGGGAGAAAGGCTGCCTTTTAAGTGTCTTACAGTCCTTGTGGCAAAATAGATCTAGTTATGAATCATATATGATTATATTTTCTATATATTTAAATTATAAAGATTAAAGAAAAGTCATCTTCCTGACAATCCATAGGCATATGTACCCACAAAATTGAGGTGCAAATCATGAGATTATATTGTAGGAGGCCACCTGTTCATTTCCCGGCCAACCAGACTCCGGAAATAATCACACAGAAATTATATTATTTGAAACACTGCTTGGACGATGAATCTAGCATATTCCTAGCAAGCTCTTTTAAATTAAATTAACTCATTTCTATTATTTTATATTCTACCACAAGGTTGGTGGCCTACTGGCAAGGTTCTGATGGGCAGCTCGGGGCCTTCTTTTCTGTGGCTCCATGGCTTCTCCTTGCTCTGCCTTCTTTCTCCCAGCATTCATTTTAGTTTTCCCGCCTGGCTCTAGTCTGCTAAGCCACTGGCTGAAACAGATTCTTTATTAGCCAATGGTATTCACCACATACAGAGGGGAATCCCACATGAAGGTTACATATACACATCACATGAGATTATATGCCACAGTGCAGGTATTAGGGAGACACCATAGCTGCTTTTGCACATGTGTGGTTATGGACAGGAGCAGAAGTTTCCATAGTCAGTGGTCTCTTAGGCCCTGCCTGGAAGGGATTCTCCTCCATCCGAGAAGCAATCCTCTGGTGGGTTGATATCTGAGCACTGACTGCCACCTGCTGAAACTCCCACAGTCTCCAACAGTTCCTATTCTGGCTTTTATTTAAATTTTTATTTTTTTTAGATACTTGTTTTATAATGAGGGAGAAAAAGAAAGCATGTGGACTTGGGTAAGTGGAGAAATGGAGAGGAATTGGGGAAGGGGATCTGTGACCCAAATACATTGTATGAAATAAAAGAAATCCATTTTCAAAAAAAACTTTAAAAAAATTTCACCCCCCAAAGAATAAACTTAAATTTTAATGCAATCAACATAATTTAAAAATGTTACTTTTAAAAAATTTTGTATTCGTTTCTTAAATTCTAAATGGCTCATGAAGGATAGAATTTGTGATAATCATTGGGTAAAGACTTTTTATTCAAACTGTATCTGATTATAAATAAAAATACTTGGGCAGTTCTTAGTACTTAGAGTGAATGCATCAAATCTGAATATTCTTTAAATGCATATTGTTCGATAATGTATGCACAGATCTAAAGTATATGTGTTAACTAAAACTGTTGTACTACCCCTTCTCCCTTCCCTCTCCATCATCTGGAACCAGTAACTTCCTTTTTATTTCTTGTTCTTACATTAGGAGTTGGGGTAGCTTTCATTATATGATTTAATAAGTCTACCAATCTGCTTTTTAAAACTAATATGTAAATAATGAGTACTTTATAAATTATAGTAAAATATATTGACTGGTAAACCCAAGAAACATGTTAATACAAGACGCTCAGCATTGGAACTTGTTTGTGAGATACTTAGTCACCTATATATTAAAATTTCCAGCGAGAAATAGAAATTTCGCTGTCTTTATCATCATCAACTCCACAACGCTTCCCCGATTCTGCTTATGCATTGGAAAGCTGTGCAGAGTTTCAGAGCAGAGCAGTGCCGAAAGTGCTTTTGTGATCTGTCCATTTAGGAACTTGTGCTAAAGAAATTACAGAACTTTTCTGTGATATTCCAGGTGTTAAATGGTGAAGCTAATGTCGAAGCTGAGATCCAGGCAATCATGACGTGCAAGCTGTGTACTTCCACACAGCAACAGACTTTGAAGTAGAATATCTTATTTTAATGATGCGCTCTAAACATTTTCTTGTGGCCTATTGACAAAGAAATGGAGTGACTAAAGTTAAGTCATTATCTGGAAATTTGAAACCCCAGGTCCTTAAGCTTTGGGGATGATCGCATATCTATAACATTAAGGGTAAATTCTTAAAACAATATGGGTATATTTCTTGATCTAAAATGTGCATCCTTGCATAACTTTTATAAAATTCAAACATAAAATTTAGTTTAAATACCTATCCAGGCTACTGTGAGCCATCCAGAAAGAAATTTCCCGTGTAAATATGAATGATTGAATGAATGAGCAAATGAATGAACGAGAGAGTGAGCAACAAAGGAAAACTCAATGTAGTAATTAAAGGATGAGGCAGAAATGGATATGAGGCATGCCTATTCAGATGGATTATTTTCTACATATTTCCTTAAGATGTTATCTTCAAATGCTAGTGAGTAAATGTGCAGAAGTTGGTACCTTAATGTATCACAGATCATTCCTCGTAAAGAACAACATTTTCATGATTTTGAAAAATTGTTCTGCCAACGCCGTTCATGAATATAGTAAAGGAATTCTTTCATTGCTTTCAATTTTCAGTTACCATAAATGCTTCTATTTTTAAAGATAATTTTTGACATAAGTTTAAATTAATTTCTTTCAATCTCTCTCTCTCTCTCTCTCTCTCTCTCTCTCTCTCTCTCTCTCTCTTTCTTTCTTTCTTGACACAGGGTTTCTCTGTAGCTTTGGGACCTGTCCTGGAACTAGCTCTTGTAGAACAGGCTGGGCTTGAAGTCACAGAGGTCAACCTGCCTCTGCCCTCCGAGTGCTGGGATTAAAGGCATGTGCCATCACTGCCCCGTTTATTTCAATTTCTAATTCAATTTAAATAATCATACTGAATTGGTGACTTTTTAAAATATTTGTTTTCAAAATGTCGACTCATGTTTGAAATAACCATTGGAGTGGGCTCCTTTGGGATACAACAAGTCACTAAGATATTACCAGGCTCTTTCCAGTCACATTTCCTACTTAATCATATAAGCACATGTTGCTCATAATGACAGACGTCATGTTAATGTAGATGTGGGATCAATTTTGAAAATGAGCTACAGTTCTGTCTGCTCTCTGCACTGAAGCCCAGCACATGAATTCATTGCTCTGAGTAGAGTGATAATTAGAATGGATATCCCTTTATGCTGAATCATAAAAATAAGCTCGGTGACTGAAGTAAACAAGCGGTGCTGCTGCTTTGCATGCACACACAATTGAAACTCGCCCATGTCTCTCCTTGACTGCTGGTTTTTATTTTTGCTATTTATATATTTTTTCAATTCAGCTCCTTGACATAAAATAATATTCCCAGTTAGATTTCCTGAAACAAAACCTAGTGGAATTATATTTGTAAGTTATATTAATTTTTAAAAATTGTTCATGAAATGTTATCTGGACTTTCAACAGATTATGAGATGTTTTACTGTAGTACTGATCATTAGAGGGATAATACTTTAAAGAGCCATAAAATTTCGCACCTTCCATAACTGAAACTTTAGCCTAGTGGATCAGCAATGAACTTTTCAGATGATTTTTAAAGATTGTCACCATCACTTTCCAGAATCCCTTTAGAAAACAAAAACAATAAAACTTTGCACAATCAATGCTTAATAGACTTTTTCTCATATGATTCTACATTAATGCAAAAAAATTTAAAAAGCTATTTCTATTAACTGCATTTTGAACATTAGAAATTGTCAAAATCTTAAGGGAAAACTCTTAAGACAAATACAGGCACAATGCAAAATTCCATCAGAAGGAGTCTTATCACCTTGGTGATTCTCTTACTGTTTGATTTGATTTATTTCTATTCCATATTTTCATCCAATTGCTATGGCTGTTGGACAAGGTTTATAGCTTCTGGCAGAAGAAAATCAGTGACAATGACTTAGAGGAACCTTAATCCCACGAAAGAAATAAATGCTTGTCAATCAGGAAGTTTTAACCTTTACCATGCTTTGACCTTTATATTTTCAAGGTGAGCCTATTATTTGAAAGAGAGCAACACAAACTCCACAGGATGTGCCGTGATCAATACAATCAACAGACCTTCACACTGTATGTTTAAAGGTATTAAGAAGATAAACAAACACATCAGAATTTTACCAGTTGGAATAATCCTGTATTGGATGCTTGCCTCATTTGGGAATTTAAAATTGATCTATATCCTGAACTCAGCAGTAATGCACTCATGGTTCCGAAAAAGCAACAGAGAGATGTTAGTTAAATGCTGGCAAATATTTACAACTATAGATTCAGTGGCAACCTCACACATTTATCACTTATAACAAGCGAGATGTGAGCAATGCAAAATTATTTCTGTTTGTAAATTAAATTTTCATCGTCTATTAAAGCATTTTGACTCCCTGCTATGCATGAGAGACTGCTCTAATATCTGACAGTGATAAATGGAACACATATGTTCTTTCTCTTTATAAGTGATATTTGATTCCAGGGATAATATAAAGTATTTTAGTGCATTGAAATATTTACTCACACTGTGACAATAATTTGAAAAGGAAAGCAATATCAAAAATATAATAAGGTGTTCAGACCCTACCTGCAGAACAAATGTGGAATTGGAGATTTCTTGACAGATAGAAGGAACCATGTTGGAAAAACAGAAGAGCAGGGTGAATATAGGATGGAAGGACGGAAAGGCGTGGACTCAGGATAGTAACAAGGAAGTTCAATATTCCAGCCAGGAAGGACCACGTGACATCAGAAATGACTTCAACTTTCTTCATCTTTTTGGTCTATTTGCCATGTGCTTGAAATTATACAGTCTTATACCTTATATACTGTGCTATTTTTATTTTAAATTCAGTTTTGAAATATTCAAGTCAACTATATATTTAGCTACCCAATTCGCTTGCTAGCTCGCCTCTCCGTGGCTTTCTGATACCGTGGCATCAATTGTTCTTCATTTTAGGAGTGTCTTTCAGCCGTGCCCCTGAGAATGACAACTGGCAATGGATGTTTTTCTCATCCTTTATTCTCAATCTCTTAAAATTGTACCCACCTTGTTTTGTCAAGCTCATTCCACACCTGGTGTTTTCATTGCGTGGTGACAGGGCATATTACTGGGAGAATATTTAAACTGTTTTCAAATGCTTTAAATTAGTTTTGGCAGAGAACTTAACTGCTAGTGAAGGTACCTTTCAGGTCCGTTTGATGGCTTTGTGCTACGCAGTAGGACAGTCGTGCTGGTGAGCAACACCAGTTTGTGCTGAATTTTTTGAAATGACTTCTCTGCAAATAGCTAACGATCACTCCATAGTTATTGAGGTATCTGTAATATGAGTAGATTTTGTATTCCTGTTCATTCTGTGTTTCGGAAATGCTTTGTGTTTTGGGGTTTCTTAACAATTGTTTGTTATTAATAGAATTTATCATTTGTATTATCTGTAATTAATAATTTCTAATGGACAATAGGCAAAATATATATTCATAATAATATTTAGAAAATTCCCAAGGAACATGTGTATCAACCTCTGAATGCTTTGCTGTCTTTCCCATAAAGCACTTACCTCCAGTGCTCTTCTACCTAAACTTCTATCGCCCTTCCTTTTTTCTCCTTAACATAGAGTGGGCTTCTTTTTCTGATGCGGTTCAAACACCTTTCCATTATCCATGATTTTCTTTTTCTGACGAAAACTTGCAATAACTACTAGAGTTGTCTACGTTGTTTTTTTTTTTTTTCTCTCAGGCTGTAGAGTTCTACATTGCTTATTGTTTTGATTGTTCTACTGTTCTATTGAGTTTGTCTATATTGTTCAATGTTTGTGATATGAAGGCAGTATATCAAATTCTATGCCATCTACCCTTTGATACAGATTTAATAGTTTAACATTGTCAATTGCAATGTTAGTAAGAGAAGATAGGCTAGAATCTTTTGCTTCAGATAGCTTCCCATCACTAATAAATGGCACATGAGTATAAATAAAAATACTTAAAAGCTGAATTATTATTCAAGTCACCAAAACTGCAAGAGAGCTTCAATCCATTAAATAGACACTGCAAAAATAATCTGTCAGTAGTTACGGATTATTATTTACAAATAATTAATTTAAATTTTAATTTATTAATTATACTCATCTAAGTTTAACTGATTATTTTTGGTATGAAAAATTTGGAGAAGAGAATATTTAGGCTACTCTAATAGACAGTTTGAGAAATAGGGACTAGACAATCTGTGTATGTGTGTTTCAAATTTAAAATATACTATTTTATACTTAATACATGACATGCAATATATGAAATATAATTACATATTTCAAATATAAGTAGTTTGTAAATTTAATATGTGTGCTACTTATAAGTACTTCTTTCCCTCTCTTGATCAATGGTACCTGAGTTTTTCCATATAAAATAGATGAAAAGATTTGTCTTGTAACACAGAAAGACGGGATACAGTAATTGTCAAAAAGTAAGCTTTCAACAAGAGTCCTCTGCTTTATGTTCAAGGAGTTTGTGTGTCTAAAGTTCATCCTGGCCGGATTCCATAGCTTCATTCATGAGGAAGATTAACGGGAAGACACATATATTGACGTTACTGAGATAGGAAACTTGGGAATAAGTGTTATTATAAAACTTAAAATTTTGAGCCCTAGTCAATATGTCTGTGACTGAAAAGGTGCTGGCTAATATTTGCACTACAAATCTATTATAAAAATTAGCTCCACAATTGGCAAATTAAATTATACTTAAATCATCTGAATATAATATTAGCATGAGCTGAATTAATGAGTGCCAAAGCGAAGTTGAAGGAAGAAATGAAAGGGTTACTTAGACTGCTGTATGTAATAAACTTCCAAGCCTTAATGTTAGATACTGCAACATGCAAAGGCAGTAAAACAGAGGAATATATTTAAAAGGTCCTTAAAGCTTTCTTACCTCCTGTTCCACCTTTTCCTCTTTTCAATTATTTTCCAACAGTGGGTGAGTTCACACACTGTATACATATCAACACCTATAGTGGGCCACAACTGTGTTCTCTGCTGGAAATACAGCAAGATGTAATGCCGAAGCGTGTCCAGTCTGTGAATTGACATAGTTGTGGCGTGTTTTGTTGTCACCTGGCTGTTTTGTGGCACCAGGAGGGCTTTCCCTGCCAAGTACACACTAGGTACTTCACAGTGTGCCTTCGTGTTCCCCTCATTCCAATTCCCCTTCCCCAGCAATCAGCTTCTGCATAGCAGGGATGGGCAGTAATTGGGAGTGTATTAAATTTAATTTAGAATTGTAACACAGTAATGTAGGATACTCGTATTGTAGACCTAAAGTATGAACACCTTGAAAGAGATTGGCACCATTTTGATACAAAGAAATGTATCATTAGAAAAATAGACAAAATTCAAAATGATCTGGAGAATTGTGGGCAGACAATAGTATTCCAAGGGATTTCCACTGGAGGAACAAAGCATTAAAAAACTGGTAATGCATTAACTGATTTCCAAAAATGCCCTGCTGAATTTTATATCTGTCATTGCAAGAAATAACACCAAAGCTGACTTTAGAGAAATAATCTAAACTGTAATCTAAGCTATTTTGGCTGTATAAAATCTGAGGCTTGCAGTTAGACAAGTTTGGCACCTCGGAAAATCTATTTAGCTGGGAATGTAAGTAATCTCAAGTTTCACAAAGAAGGAAAGGTTGAGGGAAAATTAAGCCCAGCCCCCAAGCATTGAGCAGCAAAGGGCAGGAGCAGAGTGGAACAATGACACTACGGAACTGGAGAGTTGTTCCTTCGACAGTGAATTACAAAACACACATCACACACTTCGTGTTTAAGAAAACAACATCCTGCAGAGACACAATAGCAGCACTTTCACTAATCAACTCCACTGTTTTCTTCTTTCCTCACTGTTACTGTATGTAGATTTTTATTATAACCATGACAGATGATCATCTGAACTTCAACAAATTTTACCCCTCTTTCTATTCTAAAGTTCCCCATGTAGATCCAATTTGCCCATGAATCAGTCAATCAAACAGCAAATAAATTTTAAAATATTTTGAATATCTTTATAATCATATTCTTTTAAAATGATTACGTAATATACAATGTCTTTGCTTTAATTTTCATAAAAATAGAAATTATTTAAAATTACTCTTATTTCTGTGATTGTAATCATAGTTTCACCCAATTCCTGATTTTATGCATGACAGCCTACATGTTTCTCTTAGGATTTGCAGTCATTTCACTAGTCTATGCATTTATACATTTATTTCAAAAGAGTGACCTCAAGGGATTCAGAAGTTTCTGAAGACATGTACACATTCCTCATGCTTGCCAAAACAAATCACAAGGTAGCTGCCATACAGATCACAATCCTTCTAAAAACCTTTCAATATAGTATGAATATTCAGTTACCTTCCATCATCTATTACATCTGATGCATTGCATAAGAAATCTAACCTTATTTCATGTCTGAAAAACATTTATTGACTTTATTTTTCCATTGTCTTGAAAGAAATTTCTTTTAATATACATAAACTTCTTGACCTATCTTCTGTCTGTCTGGGTAAACTGTCATCACAAGACTTAGAGACCTGAAACATAGTTTCGCATTGCTCACAAAAAAGATAGCGGGTACATATTGCTGGGAATGGAGACCTTCTTTTCTTGGCATGTGGGATTTCCCATCCTCTTACTGCAGTGTTGGTTCTATATTTAAATGCCAGCAATTCAAGAGGGAACTATATGGTGGGAAGACCCTTTTTATAAACTAAACTTTCCGTGATGTAATAAGTGCTCATTATTCTTCGTAAAGGAGGAAACCAGTCATTGACTGGATGTGGTTACCAGAGAGTGGTCACCTTTCACAGATCTCCCTTACACTCTTACGGCAACAGTGTCCTTATTGAGGCCATCAGAGGTCAGCAATCTTTAACCTTGGATTAGGCTTTTTGTGGATAAGCTTCAGAGAAAAGTAATTGCCAATTAAATTGTCTCTGGTTTACATTTTCTGCCTTTAAAATTTACTTCTTATACATTATATAAAAACTACAAATTCTAAATGGTTATTTTGCTACTTTTCAAAATTTTGTTCCTGTATGTATTCAATTTAAAAGAAACTGAGTCACTAATATTTGTCATACATTCTTATTTGTTTTCTTAATACGAGTTAATTTATTCTTCTTTTTGTTGTAGATCCTGTGATCAACAGCACAGTTTATTAACTGTTGTTCTCTCTTTTATTTAATTTGGATATATATTGATGACCTCTTCACCCCATCCTTTCCTATTTCTATCCCAAACCTATCACAACCCCTCAATTAAGTCCATTGTAATTCACTTGCAGCTTACAATTACAAATGTTAATTGATATAAAATATTTATATTTGACTCAGAAAACTACTAACAAATCTTATATAGTAAAAATTATAGTCCATTTTATATCTAAGAAAGCACATTAAATAGTGGACACCAAGTTATTTTGTATGACATTTCTAGTCAAGAAAAAGGACTGCATATACATGTCAACTTACAGATTTTAAAGATTTAATGTTTGATATCAGAGTATTTTGTTTCCCATGGACTGATGAAATATTTCTTTCCTAGTTCTAAAATATAGATTTTCTTCTCTAGTACATTCTAGAACCTTTAAAGTCATGTCATTGATGTGATGTCTCATCTGCAATGATTGACACACAAAAAATAAGTACTTGCTGGATAAAAATTAGGAAATGAAAATAATTTTTATTTATCTAAATGCATTTTTTATTTATAAACAATCTTGCTTGAATCCATATTGTCTTTTAGAAATGTCTTAAAACAGTAATTTTCTTTATATCTTAGATATTACTACTATTTCTAATATTTTATCCATTAAAGAAATGATAGCTATTTTATATGTAAAATTTATTAATATATATAACACAAATATATTCTTTAAGTAATGAATAATTAAATTATGCTGATGTCTATGCTACAATTGCTATTAGAAATGAGTCTTTTGAGATGATGTATGTGATATAATGACACAATTATGGAGAATATTTCTATTTTAATTTATTAACTCTTCAAAAATCTAATTTAAATGTAATTATATTACTTTCTCCTCTGCATTTATATTCCTCCCATTCTTACATCTCCTCAAATTCATCACCTTCTCTTCTTTAACCCTTCTTGTTACATACACATATAAAAAGTAAATATAAATAATATCTGCCAAGTCTCATCACTGTTGCCTGTAAGTATGTTTCTAAGCCTGACCACTTGGCACTGGGTAACCATTCTGGCCACTAATCTCCAAGAGAGACTATTTCTGTCTTCCTCAGCAGTCGTTAATTACGTTTAGCTTTTTGTCTAGGGCTGAGAACTGTGATATTTCACCCATCTAAATCGGGATGTCAGCTGACACTGGGATTGTTCAGTATTTATTTAGGTAGCCATGTTATTGAGATTTTATTGGGGGCAGCTTCCCTCTAATAACAAACTAAACAAACAAACAAAATACCCCAAACCAAAAAACAAAACACAAGGTTACCGCCGACTTTCTGGTCCCTGGGCTCTCACAGTCTTCCTGCCAACCCCTGCAGGTTGTACCCTAATCCTTAGGTGCTGTAGTTGTGTGCTGTGTGTAGCACTTGTGGCTGTGCACACCGCGGTCAGTTGTTCTCTGCATTTTGATTCATTGTAGCTCCCTGCAAAACTCTTTTTCTGCTACCCCATGAAGCACCTTCTATGAGAAGGAGATCTACACTTCTCTGCTAGCATAAGAATAAGTATTTAGAATGCAGTTAGAAATTATGCAGGTTTAGACAAGTGGTAGTAGTAGGCTCTCCTCTAAGACCTACAACATCACTAGCCAACTGGAGTCGTTTAGGTTTACACTACTGGGCATGATTTCCGTTCTGATAAGTAGACCTTGCTTTTTAATTAGACAGCTATTAGTAATAGCAAGATATAAATGCCACTAATTGCTCTGTTAGGGATGCCTTGCCACAATGGCTATTATTATGCATAGGTGTTACAACTGCATAGGGCTAATGATTGCTTTCTCCTCTTAGCAATTTGTTTATCACATTCTGGGGCTATCTTCAGAGCAGAGGCGTTTATATCCCTTCCAGATCAAATTCTCTAGAGCCAAAGTATGTTGCCTTTCCAGTAAAGAAACTTTCCTTCTCCTTTCGGGAGGCAGCCAAAGGCAATGGCAATAACATACATTGTTTTAAGATTCCTTGGATTCCCTGAACCACTAAGAAAGAAAAAATAAAACCTGCCTTAAGACATTCATTTCCAAAGAAATTCAGATGTTTAGAAATTAAGAAGGTAACAGCTACTGATAGTTAAGCAAAAATGTAGAAATGTTAACCATTTTGTTTGAAAGAGAACTTTAAATGATGACTTTCTGTAGGTAGCACTTCACATAAAGTAGAAAGAGAAATCATGTAAGTTATAGATCACACTTCAGGCCATCCAGAGGGTACTTTCTTTGCAAGTATAACATTTGTTATAGAAAGAAAGGGAGGATCATCTTCTGGGTCAAATGGATATTGCAAAAGAAGACCAAATTTAGGTTGGTCTCAAAATATGCCTATCTCTAGACTGACTACAAAGACAGGAAGCCCTGGAGAGAACAGATCCCGTATGACCCCTACTCTAATTTTCAAAGCTTTAACAATGCATTATGTCTCAACTCGACTGACATTTGAAGTAATCAGACAAGACACTATTTTTATGAAGATTACCTCAATTAATGGACAACTTTCTGAGTATTCCCCACAAAAGAATTAATTAAACCTGAGTATCAGGATAACTATGAGGGAAGAGTAACATTAAAGAAATAATCAATTTTATGTTGCATATCCTGTTTACATTACTCTTCACAAAAGCTTAAATTTTGTCAGAGAATTCGTAGTATTTCATAGTTATTATTTGAAAATTCTACACATTTATACAAAGTATTTTGGTGAAATACATCTACCACTAACTCCCCCAACATCCTTGGTACCTTCATCCTACCTTTGTACCTCTTTCAACCGCCCCTTTTGTTAATTGTTGTCATTAGCTCCTTGAGTTCAACTAGTGATGCTAATATGTGCATTAAGTATGGGTCCTTCCCCAAGGACATGGGTACCCTCCGAGATGTCATATCCCTACAGGAGAGTGATTCTTTTCAACAGCCATCTACTGCCAACAGCTCCTCAATGTTGTCAATGTTGTGTAGGGTCCCCTTTCCTACTGTATCTCCCCAAGAAACTCTCCCCCTGTCAGGCACCACAAACTCTAGGATAACCTTCCCATTTGTCAACAGTAAGAAAGCACACTGAATTAGTTTGTAATTTACACATATTAACCTCTTTAAAGACACACTGTCATCTTCACCTAGTGAGACATGCCAGGGTAGTTGGCAAGTTAGCCATTGATTTCATCTGTTAGGCTGCACTTCTTTGAAAATTATTTATGCTTTGATCTAAGGATATTTTTTCTTTTGAAGAAAGATTTCAAAGCTAAACTACATAAGAAAATGAATGCAATCAGGTTACAAATAAGAATAAGACATTTATCCACATGAAGTGAAGTCAATATTTCCTGGTTTAGTTAGCCGTCACTGAAAATCTGTGTGCTTAGGGCCTAAAGGGCTCCCAGGAACTTGAGAATGTGGAGCCCAGTAGGTCTTCAAGGTTTGTGGATAAGACAACACTAAAGGGAGAGCAGAACCCAGGCATCTCCTTCTTCCCCTCTTGCTTTCTCGACATGAATCATTTTTATTTTATTCCCAAGATACAGAGAAAGATTTGATTTGCAGGGAAGTAGGAACTGAATCAAAGCAGTCATACTACTTGCTGGATCCATTTCATAAACTGTCACATGATTCCTCATTTCAGGACCCAGATGGAACAATGAGTTTACGCCACGAAACCTCCAAAACTATGAAGCAAATAAACATTTTATCCTCATGATTTGATTATCCTGGCATTTGATTAATAACAGAATTCTCATTAACACATAATATTAAAAATGTAAGTGACTAGATTTTATAAGTAAAACCTTTGTGAATTGCATCTAAAGGATAAGTATGTACTAGTGATTACTGTGTAAGCTGCTCTATCAAAACTAATTATTTCATTAAAACCATGATCCTTTATTCAAAGAGTAAACATTTAAATTTAGTGAGGTGCAAATATGGATCATTTATAATTCATGAATGATACAATATTATTGCTACGTGGACTCAATTTCTGTCCATTATCAACTACATGTTATTTTAATTACCTTCTGATTCATTTCCAGACATCATTTTTCCTTCATTGTTGTAGTTCTTTTCTATTCCAAGACTTTTTCCTTTGCATTTTCGAAGTGAAACCCAACTAGAATTAGTGTTCATGACAGAGAGACAGCGATGCCAAGTGTGATTGCATTATCACTTCCTAATGTGAAATTAAAAAAAATCTTTTATCTTATTGCTAAAATCTTTTGAATATTCAATTAAATATTGTTTTATTCTTCTTCTCTTTCTCTTTCTAACCCATGTAACTAATATAATCATGCATCCCTGTTAGAGCAAGAGCAAAAATGAAACCACTGTGAATCTTACACCTACTCTTATCAATAACTATTCAACCACATTTTGACTCAAAGGACTTTGTCTCCAGCAGTGCCAAAGAATTGAGGTTTGTTTTCCAAAACAGTGACTTTGGGAGACAGCAAGGACTTCTCATCTTTCACACATTGGTTGTCGTGTGCCTGCAAACATTTTCTCCTGTTCTCCTTATGCACTCTCTTCTTTTCTGCTATGCATGTGCAGGAAGCTGCCCTTCAGACAGTCAAAGTATATGTATGCACTTTTTAGTTAATATGGTATTTATCAGAGGTTCTAATTATATAATTTTGGAATAAAAACTACCATTTAATTTCTTGATTCTTGTAACTATTATCATGTGATAAGAAAATATCTGTAGATTTTATTGACAAAGATGTCACAAATACAATAGTAACACTGATCTATTGCCTATGTTCACTATAAGTGGTGGGTCTCAACATCCTAACACTGTAACCCTTTAATACAGTGCCTCGTGTTTGGGTGACCCCCAACCACAAAATTATTTTCTTTGCTACTTCATAAGTGTAATTTTGCTAGTGTTGTGAAATGTAATATCTGATATTCAGGATATTTGATATATGACCTCTGTGAAAGGGTCATTCAATCCCCAAGCGGTCATGACCTCAGGTTAAGAACTGCTGCTTTAAGAAGAAATATTAGATTTTACTTAGAAGTCACAGACATGGAGCTGCTGGTGTGTCTCCACAGGAGATTACTTGGTTACCATACAATAGAGCCTTGATTTCACAAAATCAAATCGCAGAAGGGGAGAAGGTGATAGTTTTCTCAATCGAATTAAAGCCTGCTGTATGATTTAAACAAAAGAAGAAAAATAAGGAAAGAAAGAAAGGCAACCGGATGTTTGGGTCTTATCTTAGTCTTCAAAGTCTGTAGAGTCATAAGCCAAGATGTGTCTGCTCACTTTATTTACTCAGCTTCAAGTTTTACTCTACCAACAAAGAAGAGACTAATGGTAGGCATTCAATTACAGGAGCCGTGCTATTTGTCTTCTACACCTCCTTCATGAGACATTTTTGGTGACAGAAAGTTTTTGTTCATTGGGTTTAGTCTTTCAATATTGTTAAAGATTTAAATAAAAAATTGATGTCCATTTCTGATGTCAGTGAACCAAGGAAAACAAGTATCATTAAAGTTTTCATGTAGTGGATTATAATAGAGCACAGAATCAAATAACATGCCTGTATTGCGTAGATTCCATGTCTGTGATGAACAGAAACCTGAAAGAAAGCAGAAGTGGGTTTAGGTTATATCAAAACTATCTAGAATATTAATTTGCAGTGACTATCACCTTCGATAAGCTACATGTATTGGCCATTTACCTTCTAAAGACAGATATTAAAGGGACAGATTCTATTTTTTTTGTCTGTATTCAAGACTAGGGATTATTCAGAAAAGACTAGGTGTTGGATTTTCTATGATTATAGAAAACATCAATTAATGAAAGAAAATGAAACCTGGACAAATTATAGATTGAATCAGGAAGAACTGTTATCTTTCATAGCAGGGATGTAGTAAGGCATGACTCAGAGTAGCTAGAGTCCCAGGTAATGCTAACATGGTAATACTGAAGTTAGGCTTACATTAGTGAAGGGTATGTAAATACTGAGAAGGATTCTGGACCACGTTTTGTATGAAATTAAGGAAATCTAGCCAGTTACTACTTTATATAACTAGAAGAATATAAGTTTAAAAGCCATGAATGTTAACTTATGCACATTCAAAGTTTTCCATTTTTGTTAAAAAGTTATGGATTATGATAATTTTGATATTATACTTTCCTAATACAAGGTTAAATATGAATGTCAAATATTAGGTTTATAGGAGATATAGTTTAATCCTGATATTAAGAATTTATGGGAAAGTGTTAGAGGAATATTTGAAGTATATTATTCCAGATAGTATAGGTTAGAGAAGACATTGTCAAGATAGGAGGGTATTAAGATCAACAATCTTATTTCAGTTGCCATTCTGTTTTTATTTTAATATGCTTAGTCAAAATTTGAAGCTTCCCTTAAGAAATAAAATATATGTATGTCATTACTGTGCAGATATCTGATCATATTTGTTTTTTCATATGAATAGATTAATGTATGCCGACTATTCTTTTATTAAAATGCCTTTGGTGCATGCAAACTCTAGCAAAATACTGAAGGACTAAGGAATTGAATCTGTTAGCTATGCAAAGCACAGAAAAGGCTGAAATATTAATAATAGATTATTTTAATTGAGTTTTGAAGCATTTGAAACATTTTGAAATGTTTTAAGTTTATTTTTGTAAAATAAGAAAAGCTTCCAGGAAATAAGTTATAATATCAGAGTTTTCTTTTAAGCAATAGAGCTGTAGCCAATTCTTTCTTGAGCCTGCTGAATTTTGTCATACTATTTAAGCTACATGAACTTTTGTGTGATTTTGTTTGTGTGAGAAGGAACAGCATCTACTGTTGAGAACTGTTGCCCGACCTTCCAACAGATTGGATCTTAATGAAAATAAAGTGAAGACAGTCCTTTAGTTCAAAATCTGGTCGGCTGAATAAAAATAAGAAAAAAGTGTTTAATGGGAATGTAGATATGAGTTTATGCTAATTCAGTTGAGCCACACTGGGCAGTGACAGCGCACACCTTTATTCCCATCACTAGGGAAGCAGAGGCAGGCAGATCCCTAAATTCAAGGGCATCTTTGTCTACACAGAGGCTTTCAGGACATCCAGGTATACACAGAGAAAACCTGTCTTGAAAGACCAAAAAAATTAATTTCAGTTAAATAAATGGTATATATATATTATATAATTAATTTATATGAATTGAATAATAGAAATGAAAGCAATTAATACTATTTAAGTAACTATTACATGCGTATAATGACTATTCATCATTACATAAAAGGCTTTGTTAAATTGCATCTTTATTCCACAGACTTAGAAGAAAAACAGCTTTCATGCTCAGGAAATAACAGAGGAGTGACGTCAAAGCCCATATTCATATGTGAATAAAGAGGAAATCATAATGGCAAATATAGCAATGACTCACTTTATAAAGCCATCGCTATAACATGGTGGCTGCTGGTCCCCAGGCAGAGGAGCCAGTGACACAGCACTGTGATCCACCAGCTTGGCTTTCTGTCCACAACTGAGAGCGCTGTAATTGTCTTTGGATAATCGCAGGTTCTAAAATGTTAGACAGGTGGCTAATAGTTGTCAAAGTTATTTTCATGTGCAATACAATGTATGGGTTTAAAACTGAGGCCATAAAAGAAAAACGTCATTAACGATAAAAACTGCCTTTAGACACTTGACACAGGTTGATGAAGTCATTTCAATAGTATCATAACCATTAAATCATGGAGAATTGCCTCCAATGAAAGAAAATTTCAACAACAAAATGTGTGTGTATGTATTTGTGTGCATGTATATATACACATTTATATGTATATGTATGTATGTATGTTGCAAAGAAGAGAAGGTGGTGAGAAACAATCTCACTGGGTAAGGAAGTTTTGAGATTCCTGGCAATGAGACATTTGTCCATGAATGTGCCGTGCAGACAAAAGCACCAAATCTCCAGCCAGCAAAACTCTGAAAGTTTTTATTAAAATACAAACAAATAGAGATGAAGGGATTCCTATCCCACATGAGAAAAAGATTCATGATACTAAAAAAAAAAAATTTAATGAAATAGATCTGACAAGAGTTGCTTTAGATTAGAAGTTAACAATTGTATGCTAAAGAGAGTGGGGAATTGTAAAGAACACTCTAAAATGAAGCAAAACTATTTGTTTTGTTTGGACACTTTTTGTCTTACCGGTAGTATGCTTGTGCTTTATGGTTTCTAATTTTGTGTTCGTGTGTGTGTGTGTGTTTTGTTGTTTTGTTTTGATTTACGGTTTATTAGTTTGGTATCCTGTTTGTTTTCTAGAGTGAAGGGGAAAGACAGAGTTGAGCTGATGGGAAGGCAGGGAAGACCAGAGAGGAGTTGAGAGAGGCAAAAGAGTGATCAATATATATTACATCATTTTTTTTACAATTAAAATATGTGTCTTTAAGAGTCAAGTGAAATATGATGTGGGAGTCTCCTCTATATGCTGTGAATATGTTTTATTACCATTGGTTAATAAAGAAACAGCTTTGGCCTATGGCAGGACAGAATATAGGCAGTCAGGAAATCCAAGAAGATATAGAGGAGGAAAGAAGGTAGAGTCAGGAAGACGTCATGTAGCTGCCAAAGGAGAAAGATGCCAGAACATTACTGGTAAGGCCCAGCCTCGTGGCAATAAATAGATTAATAGAAATAGGTTAATTTAAGATGTAAGAGCTAGCTAGAAATATGCCTGAGCCATTGGCCAAACAGTGTTGTAACTAATATAGTTTCTATGTGGTTATTTGGGTCTGGGTGGGTGGGAAACAAAGTGCATTCTACGTTTACACAAACAAACATTTTCAGATAGCGATTCCTTTATGAAATGCAATGGGTTCCTAGCATCACCAAATAAGGTTTACGAAAGCTTAGTTCAGTACTGTTTGCTAAAAATGTTTGCCTTGTCTGAGAAATGTAGGTAGCCTTCATGAGTCTAGATCAATTTATATAAAAAACTGATAATATAGCATTGCAAATTTTCATCTTATTTGTATAACCAATTAAAATTAATCCCACTCTGCAGAAACAAGTTCTACCTCTATGTTCAAGAATGATGGTGAACCCTAGTGCCCAGTATGGGTCTTTATTTTGTATTATTTCTGATTCATTTCACAAATATTTAGCAGTCATTAACTTACAGTTTTTGATTATTGTCAGGAAATATTAGTAAAAAAATTAATGATATTTTTGCCCAGTTTGAAATATAAAGTCTTAAGCACTGCAATTTTGTAGTCTTTGCTAGCAGATTAAGGAACTGTATTATTTCAAGCTATCTAAGTTGACAGAAATCACTGTATCAACTAAGATGCCAAATTATTTTGTCAAAATAACAAATATAACGCCAAATCAGCCCATATCCTCTGGCAATGTCATCTGCCTCTATAAGAAAAACATTTGCTGGAGTCACTGTGATAATATGAAGGCAGCGCAATGTTTATAAAATCAAAGCACACAGTGTTGGTTGTGTCATTGCACGTGCGGGCATTTGTCAACATGTACAGCCTCCAGCAACACTTTTCACAGTAAGGACGCACTTGGCACTGATCTAATGAGTTTAGCCATGGGGGTAAAGCACCAAGTTGTTTTTGAGTACAATTTTTCAATGAAATAAAACAGACCCTGCTTTTCAACCTGCTCTTTTCTATCCTAAGAATGCCTTTCTGTTAAACTTGTGACTGCAGGTATCAATAATGCTTAGCACTGATAATCAGATGTTATGGATGATTTTGTTCAAGTATATTTAGATTAAGACTAATAATAATGAAGAAACTCTTTTCAAGATCAGGAAGTTATAGCAGGGACTTAATGAGCTCTACGGCATCAAGAATATCAAGGATGTACTATCACCAGGACAGATGATAACGAATCCAAAAATAAAAACTAGGTTCACATTACATCTAAGAAGTTACAATGATGTTTCAGAGTTGGTGATAAATGAATTTTTTTAAATGAATAATATATATGTATGTAGCAGCACATTATTTCAGTTCCATAAGAAGAAAATTCTGCCAAATGTAACAATACACAAAGAAAGAGGTCTTTATTTGAAATGAAATAATCTGATTGTAGAACAAAGGACAAACAACATTATTTAAATTATCAAATCCATTTAAAGAATGTCAAATTCATTGAATCAGAGAGCAGAATATTAGTTGCGAAGATCTGGAGGGAATGAGAAAAATGAGAAGGTATTAATTTTTATGCATAAAGTATTTATATTATGTAAGTAAGCTCCAGTGCTCTCTCATTCTGCATTGTAGGATCGATCTCAGGCTTTCTTTGACTCACTAGGGCGTGTCAGATATATAAATTCTGCTATCATAACTTTCTCAGTAAAAGGAGCGTAATCTCTGATTATAAAGGATGACTTAACACACTTAATAAAAATAAAATTAATTCACCACAGATTTACTTTGTTAAGATAGCTTAGTGTGGTAAGTTTTTGTTGTAAAGCACAAGGTCCTGTATTTAGACCTGCAATATTCATACAGAAATTGTGGATAGGGCCACATGTTTATTACCTCCACATTTGGGGTGGGAGAGTGTTGCAGATAGAGGAAGGTCCCTGAAATGGCTGGCTAGCCAGTCCACCTAATGTGAAACCTCCAGGCTCAGTGACAACTTCATGTCTTATACAATAAAATGGAGAGAGGCTAGGGAGATGGTTCCAGGTCACTGGCTGCTTGTTCTTCCAGGGGACTTAGATCCCTCTCCTGAGCCCACACAATGGTTTACAATCATCTATCATCTTGTGTAAAACTGCACAAGAAATGGATAATTTCTCAGAAGACAATGAAGATAATGGCAATCACCAAAAATAATGTAAATACCGTAAGTAATAAACATTTAAAGTCACACTGTTGACAAACGCTTAAAATTACTTACTAAGTTGTTGAGAAATATTTATATACGCTATAAAGATGTATTTTTGCTTAAGGCACCTTCTGAATGGCCCCTAGCTAGGCAGGCAAAAATCAACAGATTTCCAGGGAGAGAGAAGAAAAGAAGGGATCTTGGCACATGGAGATGTCAGTAGGACTTTGAAGAAGTCAGGCACACGGTACAGAGTAGAGGCAACTAAGCCACATGGAATAGTGTAGATGAATAAAAGCAGGTTATTTTAAGTTATAAGAGCTAGTGGGAAAAGCCTTAGCTAACGGTCAGGCTTTCATAACTATAATTATGTCTGCGTCAATATTTCGGGGCTGGCAATTCAAAGACAGTCTGATAAGAACGTTTGCTCTATTTGGTGCTCAACATTTGCCACATGAAATCCACATAAGGTCTGAGAAAGCATTCTGGAAACCACCGTCCGTTAGGTGGTCTTGGTACTCCTGGCACACAGAGGAGAAACTCCTTTAAGATGCCCTGCTCCTAAGCATTTGAATGGGCCTTATGAGCTGTGCGTGGCATGCTGTGTAGTGGCAGGAAACTAGGTAGAAACATGTACTACATGTAATGTGGACCCTGAAACTTCCCAGAGCTGGGGCTGATAGACCAGATCCAGGCTGGGGCCCACAGGCATGAGGCTTTGCTCTCACCCACCTGGAAAAGCAAAGCCAGCTGCCAGGCCATATGCAAAGGAGTTGGAGGATAGCCCAGCAGGTTAAGGTATGACTCACTTGGTCAAAGAACGCTGCAGGTACTTAATCAAACCAGTTCCAGACACAGAACGCCTGAAAAGGTACAATATGTTTAAATATATACTTAGGTGCTGAAAAAAGAAAAAAAATGGATACAGATTGTCATAGAAAAATAGTTTAGAAATAATAGTCTTTAAAGAGAGAGTAAAATAAAACTTAAAAGAAAAACCATGTAAAGATGGAAAAAAAACCACAGGGTGTCTGGATCCTGTATGGTGCTTTGTTGACTTTGAATTTTTTAAATGCTAATGAGCAAAAAAATAGCTGCCGAGAGATATTAGATTATGGGACCTGCTAAATTAAATCAAAAAATATATATAATAAGAATGTCTTACCTTCAGAATGGAAGTCCGAGATTATGTTGTGTTCGGTGAGAGGCTTTGCTTTTGCTCCCACAGTAAAAATATGGATTTCTTCAATATTAATAAAGACCACATTTGATTTGGGGATACCTGACAGTATTGGCTACAGACATGAAGAAAACATCAAGAGAAATTACAAGACAGGCGAGATATATATGCTGATTCCTCTACATAGGAACAATTGAGAGACTGTATTGGAAATTATAAGTCTTGTTGGCTACAGAGTCCTCATGACTTATTACATGCTATCCTTTCATGTGGTATTTATAGATGTTTTGTTATACAGTCCAAACCGATTCATAGAGATAGCAGATGTCTTTTACCTGCTCAAACATAAAACAAAATGTCATCTTTAGCTGACTTGTGCACACTGCACATTTCATACAAGTGTTAATGCAGATATATATGTTACCATTAAAAGTTTGTGTGTTTTCAGAAAAAAAAATGGACTAGAAACTAATGAAGACAAGTAGCCCAGGTGATCCCGCCTTCACAATGCCTCTGCTGCAGCTCGTTCAAAAGCTACATTCAGAACAATTTCAAAGCTGCCAGCTGAGATGCTCCAATCCCATAGACTTTCCCATCACACAGAGACTAAACAAAAAATAATATAACCAGCTCTCCCATGACTTGACTACTATCCCAATTTCCTCAGAGTTCCCTAAAGATGCTGTCAGCCCCAGACAACAGGAAGCAGTCTAGAGAACATGACAGCCTCGTTGCCAAAAGGTGGTTTGTGATTATTCAGTGACATGAGTTATTCTCATCACTTACAGGGTTTGTTTGTGAATTGTTACTGGTCATAGTCAGAGAAAAAAACTAAACAAATTAGATTATTAATCTCTTTCTGAGAAGAAAGAAAAGAGGCACACAGGATAAAAGGGTAGATTATTGAATCTACTTTTAAACTAAAAAAGTAACTACCAGTCTCAAATATTTTGCATTGATATAAATTTTGCATATTGAAACAAATTTATGGTTATTTCTGTTATACTGTATATATGTTTCTACTCTTGTTTAAGATATTTTTGTATCTTGATACAAATTTAAGGGGTTTTTTTGCTATACTACACATGTTTCTACTCTAGTTTAAGGTATTGTACCTATGCAACTCATTTAAAAATGTAATGCATAGTTCTAGATCTTGAAAGATATTATTAAAATTATTCAGGATAATTAAGAATGCAGGTTAGTAGTTAGTCATCTATAACAGCAAACTTATAATTATGTTATCTATGTTTTTAAGATCATTTTTAGATACATAGATAGATGGTATTCAAACACTTCAGAGACCTATGGAATATAACATTTAAGATGTTTTAATAACACAAGGCATCTCATGACAATGAAATTTGCCAGCTCCTGGTACTATCCATTTACTTAAAAAAAAAGGATTGTGGGCATCGAAGATGCCTTTCATATGGAGTTTGCTTTCATTGTGGCAAAGTCAGTCATTGGGCAAGAAATTGTCCTTGCCTTGACTGCGGACAGTATGTTGTCCAAATTTATAAGCAGGATACAGAAAAAAGTAACTGCTGAATTTTTCCAAGACAAGGTAGGATAGTCATTCAAAATTCCTGATTTACATAAAGTCTGTTAGATATTCTACTTTTGTAGGCTGAAAATGGATGCCCCAAAATTGCAGAGAAATTTTAGGCAACTTATTTTTTCTATTATTTCTTTTTTTTTTTTCGAGACAGGGTTTCACTGTAGTTTTAGAGCCCGTCCTGGAACTAGCTCTTGTAGACCAGGCTGACCCCGAACTCACAGAGATCTGCCTGCCTCTGCCTCCAGAGTGCTGGGATTAAAGGCGGGCGCCAGTACCACCTGGCTTCTCTATTATCTCTATAGTTTTTGAACTTGTTTGCTCTGTACTTCCTGTTTACTCGGGTACTATTTTGTCTTTCTTGGGCTTTTAGTGGGTATGGAAAAGTAGGCAACTATATCATTGTCTATGTTATCAAACACAGAAAAGAAACTTACAAAACATATGTAAAGTAATATAGAGGTTGAGAGACATAAAAGCTTAAGTTGTTCATCTAAGAAAATGTTTTAAGGTTGAGAGAGATGTGTTTAGGTTAGTAATTAGAATTGTGATTAAAAAGTGGTTAAGGTCTAAAACCCTATCTTACCAAGATAGGGTAAATAATAGAGTATTTTCTCTGAGTATACCAATTACAAGTGAATTGAATATTGTGGGTACACTTCTTACCTACTTATTATAATTATCTTATATAATTTTATTGATAGTTAAATCCTTTCCTTTTTTATTTAGACCAAAAGAGGTAAATGTGGAATATTTGAGTGCAGCATAAAGACATGTCTTTTCCAAAGGCACCTTGTGATTGCTTTAATAAAGAGATGAATGGCAAATAGCTAGGCAGAGGAGGCTAGAATTTCCAGGAAGAGAGAGAAAGAGAAGGGATCTAGGTGCAATGAGATGCTAGCGAAGCTCTGAAGGTGTCAAAAAATATGGTACAGAGTTGTGGTAACTGAGCCACATGACAGAAAATAAAGTAATTAAAGCTGGTTAATTTAAACTATAGAGCAAGTGTAACGAGCCCAAGGTAATGTGCAAGCTTTTGTGATTAACAAGAAGTCTCTGTGTCCATATTTGGGGACTGGCAATCAAAAGATAGTCTGAAAGAAAGATTGCAACACTAAATCATCTCCTATATGAAATGAAATTCTAAATGGTGAGCTAAATATTGAAGGGAAGAGAGTTACCACTAGCATCAGTGGGAAGGGAAAAAAGGAAGAACAAGAGCCAGATGATAAAACATTCTATGTTCTCAAGAAAAGTGGTAAAACTGGACCCACACACACTGTTTGTTGGTACTGTTTCCATTATCAGCATCGATTTTTTTCTAAAGCAAAGACAACTTTCATAAAACAGAGCTATCGTGCTTAAATATTTTAATAAACTAAATGACAGAAGTCAACAGAAAGTTCCTAAGCACTTGAGGTAAATTTTCAGAATTGTTTGTGAACATGGTATCATTAAAAATAAAGATACTTAAAAGATTTTGGATGTTTTACTGAAAAGTCAACAGAAATTTTGTTCTATTGCTGAGTCAAAACCTTAGCAACATCCAAGTAGACAATAATCTCAAAGGGGGTGGGAAGCAAATGCACAGAGTATTTATCTGAATAATTGTAGGCTAAGTGAAAGGTAAACATTGCTTTCATACATAAAGTCTGACATACATTTAGTTAAATAATACTTCATACAGAATAACAACAATAAAGAACTAAAGGTGATTAGTTCCAAAAGTTAGAAAAATGACTGCACCTCAAAGAGTGATCATCTGTAAATTGCACAGCACAAATTGAAGGGTGATGATTGTCGACTTAGTAGTAAAGAAGGCAGAACCTCATAGCAAATCCTGTGCTAGGATGATCTGTCGCAGTATTTCTGATCCACATCAGTTCAGACCTTTTCAGGTGTGGCAGAATAACAGAGCATTTCCTCACAGCCTAAAAGATTAGTTGGTCTACTGATGACATTAATGTTGAAGTATTGTAAAATCACTTCTGTTTTAGAAACTATTTATCCTCATAACTTTCATAAAATATAATTATTCTATTTTGACTGAGAATTTTAATTATAACTGGTTTAATATAAGTATATTGCAATAAATCAATGGACAAAGTTTCCCAAAATGGGTATCTAATCTGATACTTTGATATATTGCGTTTTTCTTGAATATTAAAAAATTAAACATTTTGGAAAATTCTTCTCTTGTTTCGCAACTAACTCCAAACTCTAGGCTAGTTTACATAACTTTATTTTGCTGGCTCTAACAGTGCTAACCTGTTTCAACTGCTCCCTAATTTTCTATTTATAAAGTTGGCTCTTTTACTCTTAGCATGTTGAGTCAGTGTAAGCAAAATTAGTTTGCAACACCTGGCCTAGAAAATTTAGCTCCTGAGCAATCCTGTCCCCAAATTAAAATAATTTAGAGTTTTATCTCATGGCTGTGGTATAAAAATAAAGCCATCTGGGAGTATTTTCTTGAAAGTTGGTGTACCAACTAAGAAAAAGTTTATTGATTGCATAAATATATGTAACTCTCCAGTGAACAGTAGCATTTCTGCCTGTGGATCCAAGTCAGCAAAAAGATTTGAAATGTAAATTGTTGCCAAAAGCCTTTGAGTTCCAGATATACTTTGAGAGACTAACTTTTAAAACAGTGTTTCAAATAGCACTACCTTTGCTTGATCATCAGTTGGATCAACTATCTAAGTACACATAGGGAAATAACTTATTTGATATCCTTATTGTTTCCACTTTCAAATGTAAAGTTTAAAATTTTTATTTTTATAAATCAAAATAGGCTACTTTTAAATTCTATCATTTTGCTAATAGTGGTGTATGAAGTTATTTGTTGAGAGAGATGTTTGAATTTTTTCTAAAATATTTATCATCACTGAAATGAAATTCACTTTATAAAGATTCCCTAGTACACTAAATATAACATAAATAGATGTTGAGTGTTAAAAGATTCTAATAATAATAGTCAGGAGAAATGATGATTATCTAGAACCCAAAGGGTACAAATTAGTAGTCTGCCACCCCAGCAGAAGAATTCACAGGTCCTCTTATGGTCCAACAAAATAAAACATTAGTCAACCTCAAACCCATTGAGTTCCTGAAATCTAGCCCAATTTCTCATAGGAAATGATCCACTTGACGCCGTCTAAAATATGGATCAGCCCATCTCTGATCAAGCATCTACTTATCTGGCCTTAATCAAGAAGGCAAGATCATCAAGAAGGCAAGATGAGATGTTTCAAGCAGTTTTACTAAGAAGTACACGAGGAATAAACCTGGAATTTTCAAAAACCTAGATGCCCCTGTTTATTTTCTCAAACACAGTTCTGAAAGACCATTTATGCAATAACATGCTTCATCAGTAGATGCTAATCAAGCCAACTTATTAAATAGGCTCAAGAAGAGTAAAAAAAAATCTTATATTTTCTACAAAAACAGAAATCTAAATCACTTGTGTTTAATATCATTATTAATGAGGTTGTATTTAATCGCCTAATTTTACATTATATGTTTTATATTCTCCATACTTTGAAATGAATTCCTTATTATTTACTACCATTTTTTCCTCATGGAACAACTAATCTTTGTCTGTCCACTCTTGTAATTCTCTTTTAGTGTTTATGTTTTTGAACATTTATCATTTAATTATTTCGACTCAAGAGTAGAAATGTGTCAATCTTTGTATTATTAAAGTTGTGGGTATCTGTGGTTGGTTTCCCAAGTTTCTGGGATGTAGCTTAAGCATTATCTCACCGAGGTGTAGCCTGTAAACCATTCAGTACCCATGGCCTTGTAATGATAACATCTGGTTCTTGGCGTTATCAGTGCTTCCTGTATCTGACAACACTACTCAAGTAATTTTAGCGCACAGTCCTTTCAAAATCACACAGAGTTTGTGTAAAACTAATACACCTGGGAAAATGAGATGGCCGTGTGGACAAAAGTGCTTGTTATACAGAGCTAGAGTTCCATCTGCAAGACCCAAGGAAAGGTAGAAATAGAGAACTTGCTCTACTGAATTGTTCTGTGACCTAAACACTGGCCTAGGCATGCTGCTCCCAAACAAGCATGTGTGCCAAACACATATTATATTCAGTCAAAAAATTAACGAGCTGCATGTTACTTCACATTCTTAGGCTTTCCATGCTAAAAAGTGACAACCATATTCTATGTTGGTATATTTGGTTTGTGTATTTTCAAAGAATAATAACATTTCTAAAAAGCATAGTAGGCCAAATGTTTCAAACTTGATGGCCCTTGGCTATGATAAAGAAGTACCCAGTTTCATTTTCCATCAGTCTAAAGACTTTTGAAAATATTTCTGATAGTTTAGACTTGTTGAAAATAATATTTCTTAGTTCATAGTTATCGGTAAATGTCTTCATTTTGACTGTATCTCAAGTAATGGTGCTGCTGCTATAGAATTCTGTGATACCTGTTGTTTCTCAGGCATGTCTAACATCATTCTTATCATATGCTTCTACGAACTGTATATTTTCTCTTGGAAAAAGGTCAGTTTTCCATTCATATTTCCTGGTAAATATACTTGTCATTATCATTGCATTATCTCAGCTTGGTGTTAACAGCAAACATTTCAGTAATCAGAGAGTTTACTTTTATCTTAACTGTTTGAAAACCGTTCACATGTGCCACGTAAGTATGAGTTAAAAGCTAATTTATGCACCGAATTAGCAGTGGTGGATCATGCATCTCTTACTCTGCCCAGAGGTTTTCTTCCCTTGATGATGTCCCTGAACTCTATCTTAAGATATTCAAATTGTCTATTATTAAAACTTTAAACACACACATACACCAGAATAAAAAAAATTAATGAAGTGCTCATTATCAGAAAAGAGTCAAAGTTCTTTCTGCCAGCAACATGGGCTGGCAACATTTGCAGTCAGAAAAGAAAACAATGAGCAGACACAGTAAGATTGGTTACATTGGGAAATGAGTCATTTTGTTAATATGTGTATAGTCTAGTTACTGCAAGGCTGAAATTAGCAGAAGCATGTGCCAATTTAGGATTCAGCTACAAACCCAATTTAGGGTGTTATATATTTACATATTGCTTCGATTCACCATAGAGTGGTTCAAAGTCTAGAGAACAGTGTACTCAAAACCCAATGCCATATTCATACTGGACAGAAAGTTAACTGGCAATCACAGGTAATCTAGGGCTTATTCCCTGGGTTGATGTCAGGATACAGGACACTTGCGTTGTGCCTATGAACTCAGAAGTTTAACTTGATCCTGTTTTGTTTTGCCTTACTCATTCTTCAATATATCAAAAATGTATAACTATCAATCAAATTTGAAATATTTTCTATCTGAGGTGTTATTCAGTGTCACCCAAGTTGTATTATTATATCTCTAATTTAAGCATAAAGATATAAATAAATAATTATTATGTGACATAATTTACACTTACTGGAGTAACGAGTATTAAAATTTTTCTCACCCTTCATGATATTCAGGATATTTTTCCTGTGATGAATATGTATGTTTGGGAAAGATGTTAAGGAAAGGAGAAGTAGTCAAACAAAGAAAGAAATAAATCACTGAAAGAACATAGCATAAAAATTAGACATTATTAAAACATTCATATACTAAACTGTATAATCTTGCAAGGTAAGCATCTCTACAAAGAGGCTAAGGAGGCTACTATCTCATAAAACTGCAAAGGGGAAATCTAAGTGGCAACATGATGTAGGATGTCCCTTTGTACATGTGTTGCTTTTATTGGTGATGAATAAAGCTGTTCTGGACAATGGACAGGCAGACTATAGTTGGGTGGGAAACTCGAACAAAGAGACAGAGAAGGAAGACTGAGTGAGGAGATGTCATGTAGCCAACGAAGGAGTAACATGTCAGCCAAACCAGTAAGTCGCAACCTTGGGGCAATACACAGATGAATAGAAATGGGTTACTTTAATAGTTAGAGCTAGCCAGTAAGAAGTCTAAGACATTATCCAGATAACTGTAACTGATAATAAGCCTCAGAGTGGTTATTTCATAAGATGCTGTGGCAACTGGTGAATGGGAGCCGGTGGGTGGAGAGAAACCAGTACAGGGGGACCAGGGGAAAGAATACATCCAACTACATCTGGCACCCAAATGTTTGGGGATAACCTGCATGATCCACCACCCACTTCAGGTTCGGGTGCTTGTAAGCATGTTTGGGGTTAGTAGCTGAAAGCTTGCGTGCGGTTCAGCATTCCCTGCCTGGGCAAACTGCTGGCTCAGGTATGCTAGGCATGCACAGAGACATTTCCAGGCTGTGCAGCACACTGTATGGAAATTTTAATTTTTACTCATACAAAAAGGGTTTATGTGCCGCACGCTGCTTCCCGGAGTTGAGAGGGTGAGCGAGGCTCCCACCTGGAGGTTCCAGAGCTGGCAGTAAACGCCATCATTATCTATGCTCCAGCAATGCTAAGCATGCATGAGAAGCCGGTATATGGCTGTTCTCCAGTTGTTCATATCTTGTGCAGTCCTAGATGCTTGTGTTATTTCATATCCAAGGTTCCACAGTCTTCCTTTTTGCTGCCTATCCTGTGGTTTTTTGTTGTTTTTGGTTTTTTTTGGCCCTCCTCTTCACCTTATCCCGTGCACTCCTCCAAGAAGTGCTGTCTTTGGGTATCTGCTATCATTCATTCTCAAAACACGGCCAAAGTATCTCTAGCACTGTTGCATTATCCTGTAGATAACTTCCTTCTGGAGATGGAGAGAGATGTTTCCTAATGTCATCTTTGTGTAGCCTATCCCTTCATGTGATGCCTAGAACCCTCCTGAGGCACGTCACCTCAAACACATTCAGTTGCTGTTCTGAGGAGAGTCTCATTGTCTAGGTTTCGGAGTTGTAAAGAAGGCAGCTCAAGACAAGTGTTCATATACTTGAACATTTGTTGTTATTGTTATGTCCCTTGCTCAGTCAAAGTCTGTGGAGAACTAAGTGATCAGTTCAAGATATCATAAGAGTGCTGCAGGGAAGTGTTCTTTCACCACTGCTCTTTAATATATTCCTGGAATTAATAACGGCAACAATCCTGGAGGATGAGGAGATAGACGTGTAGATAGGTTGTGTGCAAATCAGTAACTTGTGCTTTGCCGACGATACGGCACTACTAGCTGAAAGTCCAAATGAGCTGCACGCCATGGTAAATAGAGTGGTGGAAGTGAGAACCTTGTAAACATAGAGAAGGGAACACAAGGATTTTAACATTGTAATAAAGAATCAGAACCTCAAGCAAACTGTTGGCTTTGTCTATCTGGGAGGAAACCTCAGTTCAAAGGAGGGAATTATTTCAGACATCAAGAGGCAGATAGGGATAACAAGAACTGCATTCCAGGCAGTAGGAAAGGTCTGGTCAGTGAGAAACATAATGACCCAATATGGCAGTAAACGTACCTCCGCCGTGTTGAAAGACAGTAAATGTACCTCCGCCTTATTGAGAGAGGCAAAGCCAGAAACAAGAGCTGCTGCTACCACACTGCTTACCATTTGAAAAAAATGCTCCTTGCCAGGAAAGGATTTCAGATACACAATAGGAGCTATTCAGACATAAAAGACCTCTGAACAGGTCACAGTGTGCATGATAAATCTACACAGGCTTAGAAAAGAGAAAATAAAGAGTAGAAACGGTCATAGAGAAAAACAATGGTTTAAAAACCCTTAGAAAGGAATAAAATAATTAGTCATGTAAAGATGGAAATTACACAGTTTGAAATATGTATATTATCATGTTTCTTAAAATTTTTTGACTGCAGGGAGACATTTGATTCTTTGGCTGCTTAGATAAGCCAACATATGTATATTGACCTCAACATTTGAGTCTAATGCTATGTTACTTTGAAAACGAGTTTCTGCTTTTACTTCCACAGAGAATGGAATCTGTGGATTCATTCTAGGCTAATGTGGTTTGATGGAACAAGACCCCCTGAAAAGTCTCTCTGAACCCAAAAATGCTTTTCCCAACAAACACCAGGAAGCAGTTTGGAGAAATATACACCCAAATTCCCAAAAATAATTGTTTAAAAATGTTTGCTTTCATTTAAAGGGAGTTGATTGTAAGTGGTTAATGGTCACAGTCAATCTCTCTCCAAAAAGGGGGATATGATAAAAAAATGAATACATTGGTAAGGATTTTGCTTTACAAATTTAAGGTCAATTTTGTTATATGTTTATTTCCACTATTGTTTAAGGTATTATGTTTATACAGCTCATTTAAAAACGTAATATATAATTAAAATACAGATTAATAGATTATCATCTGTAGTAATCAAACTTTTGTCATTTTAGTTAGGTTTTTTTAGATATATATAGCTATATAATTCAGTTAGACAGATAATCTTCAACACTTCAAAGACCTATAGAATATGGCATTTAAAAGGTTTTAAGAACCTAGACTTTCCTCAACAGTGATATGTTTCTGCCTTTGACAGCACCAATTATGTCAGAGAGGTTGATGGGCACTGAAGAAACTTATTATGGAATTTGCCTTCAATGTGACAAGGCTAGCCATCTGGGCAAGAAACTGCTCTTGCCTGGACTGCTTGATGGTATTCTATATGAACCAGACATGCAGGACCCTCAGAAAAGTGACTGCTGAACTTTCCCAGAGACAGGATGGTCTTCAGGGTTCCTGCTTCTCAGAAGTAACTGCCAGACATTCTGCAGGATACAGAAGAAAGTGACTGATGAACATTACCAGTAAAAGGCAGAACCAATCTTCAAATGTCCTGCTTTACTAAAAAGTCTTCCAGGTATTATGGACCAATAGACTGAAGATGTGAAGATGATGCCCCAACATTTTAAAAGAATATTGGGTGGTGGTGGTACAGGCAGAGAAAGAGAGAGAGAGAGAGAGAATCTGCCATTTCTAGATCTTTAAAAGTTGCTTACAATGCACTTCCTGTTTATTTAGGTAATTATATACTTCTGGAGTCTTTGATGGTGTTAAAGGCAGATAGTTATAACTATTGTTTTTCTTCGTTACAATAAAAGATAAGTTAGATACAAAACTTTAGACTCACAAAGATAAGATGGGTGATAGAGTAATTTCTTTAACTTTGCCTAAGATAAATATTGTAACTGTAATTCTTGTTTGATAACTTTTGTTAAATGAAATTTTATTATGGTATAGTTAAAAATCTTCATTTTTATTTAAACAGAAAATGGAAGATATTGTGGAATATCCTTCTGCATATGTGTTGCTTTTATTAGTTAAAAAATAAAGCTGTTTTAATCAATAGACAAGCAGAATATAGCTAGGCGGGAAATCCAAACAAAGAGACAGCGAAGAAAGACAAAGTGAGGAGACTCCATGTAGATGTTAAGGAGTAACATGCTACATGGGTAAACCATGGCCTTGTGCCAATATACAGATTAATAGAAATGGGTTGATTTAATAGTTAGAGCTAGCCTGGAAGAAGCCTAAGACCCTGGCCAGACAATTGTAACTGATAATAAGCCTCAGAGTGGTTATTTAATAAGTGGCTGTGGAAACTAGTGAGTGGAACCTGGTGGGTAGAGAGAAACCAGTCCAAGGGGACAGAGAGATGGAGAATACTTTCAGTTACAGCAACAAAAATCCCAGGATATCCAAGATGCTAGGACCAAATAAAATTTTAGATGTTCTTATGGCATATAATGTAGGCAAGATTTCCAAGTATTAGAGACTGAATCTTTAAGAATGTCAATATGCTGTTATTTACTATTGCTATAGTAAGTAGGCATCTAGAAAACCAAATGTTTTCATAACTCAGAGAGAAGCAGGAAAGAGGTTAGATCGAGACCGGGGGCAAAGTAGGGGGCTAAAAATGAAAAGGGGAATAAGGGGAAAAAATCAATAGAAGAATATTACAGCCTCTGGCAGAAAATAGCAATCTGGGTGACTCCCGAAAACAGGTGCAGAGTAAATTGCCATTTGTTTTATGGCTACTCCCTCATATCATCACTTGCATCCAGGGAATTCGGGAAAACTTCTTGCATCCAGTCAGCTAACAAGTTCTGTGCTACCCATTTCATTGTGTTGTTAGTGTCTCAATGGCAAGGGGATATTTGATCAGTTAGGACTGTGTTTTATTATTTGTTAGTGTACATGATAACAAAATGTGTCAACTCAAGGCAGGACTTTGATATAAACTCAGTAGAATTATTCATCATTTCACAAAAACTAAACGTATCCATCTTTCACATAAGTTTACCTAAGTATTTAAAAAACTCTTCTTTATTGATTAGATAAGAACAATAAATAAAATACAATGATTATCAATTTATATATCACACTTAAAACACAAATATTTAGAGAAGTTTTAACTGTTGTATTCAGCCCTTTAGATAATACCTTCACAAACTGAGTTATAAGTTTAAATATTGTACATATTTTCTCCTTGTAATTGCTAGTAATTTCAAAAAGGTTTAGCATACTTAATGTTTCATGAAGTGATTCTTCACTTAAATGTATAAATCAAACTATACTTCTATTGTTCACAAAGTGTGCATGGTGTTTTTGAGTATCTCTGTCTACCAGAATGTTTCTGCTTACTTCTGTCAGAAAAAAAGAGAAGGGTGATTTTTTTTTTCAATAAATGCAAGGAAGCATAAATACAATGAAATTTCATGATAATTCAAATTCTTTCCTATTCAACTTATCGTATTGAAGTTGAAATCTGACAGTTGAAAAACAGATGGAATGTTGAGGTATTTCCAAGGTTAACTTTAATGACATACACACTTTTAATATTAACAGATACTTTTAGTCTAAATTTTACTCATGAAAATTTTGAATTGTAATAACAACCAAACTTAATATGCCACAAATCAAAACAATAGTTTATCTACAAACAAAATTCTCTCATCATGTCAAGTTATTAATGTTCTTTTCCTAGAATGATTTGAACCATCTTTATCATTGCTGTCATGATCCAGGTAAGGTGAAATTATACCTAGATTGTTTAATTCTGTAAATCCCCATGCTTCCATGTTCAAATCTGCCTTTTGTGGACAGAGTGGTACCCAATACTCTTCATTTCATAGAACTTAACCTTAAACTTCTAACTATGTGTTCCATTGCTCCTATCAGCTACTAGTGTTCTTCCATCTTGCTATTGACAGAGTTATTGATTTAGCTCTTTGCTGTTCTTTGAAAGTACTCAATATGATTCGCCATTGTTTCCTTCACGATTCTCTAGAGGAATGCTACTTATAAATAATATACATGTGTATACATACATATAGACGTATATATGATTTTTTTAGAGTGGCTTAGACTCTGTGAGTCAGCAAGGAAAACAAATGCTGTCTGTCAACAGAAAGTCCAAGAATGCTGTAGTTGTAAATGTACCAGTTTGGATATCTCAAGTGGTCTTTGATCTGCATTGGAACCCCAAAGAAGTAGGCTGTGCTTTAAGTGAAGGAACAAATTTTCCAGATAGAGCAAGGCCAATTATGCAAAGTTCAAAAAGCTTCCTTCTCCATGTTATATAGGATGCTGCAAGGTGAGTACCAGATTTAAGGTGGATCTTCACACCCTAAAACATTTGAAGATAAAGATTATAGTGGGACTTCTACCTAACATGATTCAATCAAGAAAAATTTTCTTATTAAATGTACCCCATTACTTGGATTTTAGTTATTTTGCAATATAGTCAAGTTCACAATAGCCACCACAACTATGCTTTCAAATCACTGTATTGGTCTGTTTCCAAATATTCTTTTCCCTCATTGAGTGGGTTTATGCATACATAATATTTTCTCATACATTGCAACAATTTCTTTTCATCCTTTGTTTTTCTGTATCACCTGAATACATACATATATACACACACATATGTATAATAGGAAATATTAAATATATTGTGCTACATATGAAACATTTATGCATTTATAATCTCTTTATGTGTTATAAATCTGTAGTTTATATTATATGACTTCTCCTACTCTACTCTAATGCCCTGGAAAATTAAAACATTTTGAAATTAACTGTTTCAATCTAAGTACACAGGAAATAAATCTCTTTTATCAATATAAAATAGGCAGACATTTCCTAATTTAATGTTTCCTCAGTCTAATATTTCTTCTACTTATGTTCCATTTCCATATTTATTGTTTTTCTTTGTCTCTGCTTTCTCACATTCCATATTTTCCTCAAATTTCTCCACTAGGTTACAATCAAATAAAACAATCAGTGGTAAGGCCTCCTAATACATAACCTATAATTGTCACTGGAAACCTTTAGTTTCATATCTTCTTTTCGTGTACTTTAGGGCAAGACTGTTAGCTCCATGCTACACTGACCAATTTTCAGTTTCTTCAGTTGGCCGTTTATTCTCTTCCTCTTTTGTAAATATGGGCAAAAGTCAGTAGAAATTTTTTTAGCCCCCACATCCCCAATTAAACTGAATTATATATGTAATCAATTTCCTTAAATCATTTTATTTTGACACTAATAAATGGGGCTCTTTGAACTGTAAATTTAGAAGCCTTTTGGTGCTTTATTTCACTACATAAAACCACATGAAATAAAATCTCATTTAATATATATATGTATATTTCTCTTTGTTTTTTTACTGAAACACTATACCACAAGTGGTCTTATTTTCAATAAAATACTAATATTACATGCTTTCTCACTCATAATTTGAAATTTATTACCTAATATTTCTCCAACATAATTTCCCATTTCTGCTGCTATTAACATTTGAAAACTCCACCATCACCCATATGAAACTAGATCATATAATATCCTCTCAATCATGTCGGTGACTGTCACTCAACCTCATAGTATTTTCCTGCACGATCAGAGACTTCCTCACACACTGACCTTCTTTTGTTTACTTGAATATAGATGGTGAGTTCCTTATTCAAGCTATATAATACTTTTGTGAATGATATATGCACACACATATGTTCATGTGTTAACAGGTACAACTGAACGTGTTGGCCTGCATGTGGAGCCTGGAGGTCAACAGATATCTTCGTCAGCGACTTCCCACCTTAGTTTTTGAGGCAGGATCTATAATTAAAGCTGTAATTTGCTATTTTACCTAGACTGGCTGGTACATGATATTCCAGGATCCACCCATATCCATTGCCCCAGTGTGGGGTTTACAGACACGTTCCAATATTTGGTTTACTTTGAGTGTCAAGGATTCTGAAATTCACATTCTCATGCAAGTTAAATCAAATGTGTTGTCTGTCCGAGGAAGAATACACAAATCATGCTCTTTAGAACTCTCTGTTCTTGATTAATAACCTCTAGGATAGTCTATGATGTGCGCTCTTGACTAATAACCTGTTGGATAGTCTATGATGTGCGCTCTTGACTAATACCCTCTTGGATAGTCTATGATGTGCGCTCTTGACTAATACCCTCTTGGATAGTCTATGATGTGCGCTCTCTCTCTAATCTGCAAAATTATTTGTGTCCTTGTCAAATTGCTTCCCCTTTTAGCACTTTTGCTTCTTACAGAAACAAGGTATTCCATAAGTTATTACAAAATTTATAAATTCACGTCGTCTTTTCTGTTAATGGAATGTCAACTTTAAGGTCAACATGAGTTTGTTTTATGAATAGTAAAAATAAGTTAAGATTTCTTTACTATTTCATAATGATATGAATTATGGCTACACATTTTATTATTAGTCATTACATCAGAGAACTTTCAATTCAGTTGATGTACATATAAATTGACTTCTATTTAATATAACTAAATAATTTGTTCACTTTACAAATGAATCCGTGTAGACTCTGACACATGGAATAGGTTTTACAGTAAGAAAGTCCAATACTAATTTTGGAAGGATAAATAAGAAAAGTAAGATTCTTGGAGGTTGATATTTTTTTATAGGTTACAGAAGTAATCAAGAGAATCAGTTTAGATTAGCCACTATTTCTATCCTATGGCCCCAGGGACTACCCTACTTCTTACACATTCTTTTTCAAATCAATCAATAAATAGGAAAGAATTCACTTTCACATTTTGAACCATTGTTTTTATGTAGAAAAGAACATACCTAATATTTGCAATAACATTTTCATTAAGTCTTAATTTTGCCCTATTATTCTTAGTCATAATTTCTTAATTAAAGTATGGCTTGTTCATTTATATGAATAACTGATATACAAGTAAGGATGTAAATAAATTGTAGAGAATATTGTCTTTAACTGGGAATATAAAAATAGAATCTTAAAATTAGGGGTCCTTTTCCGGGCAGTGGTGGCGCACGCCTTTAATCCCAATGCTTGGGAGGCAGAGGCAGGTAGATCTCTGTGAGTTCGAGGTCAGCCTAGTCTACAGAGTGAGTTCCAGGACAGGCTCCAAAGCTACACAGATAAACCCTGTCTCGAAAACAACAACCAACACAACAACAAAGCATATTTAAGGGTCCTTGCTGGGACAGTGAAAACAACATTTTTCTTATTTTTTACAATATTCTTCATTTTTCTCAATTCTTAGTATCCCCATTTTTCATGTTAGTCTTCTGGAAGTTGTCACATTGGTCTTTATTATTTATATTTCCTTCACTATCATCCATTCTTCCCCTGAGATTCTCCAATTGTGATATGTATGAAAACTTCTGATGGAAATTGCCAAGTATTCCTAATAGCTCCAGTAAGTCAGCACACCAGGGACTAATTTCCCTAATGCAATTTCTGTGTTTCTAAGGATAGAGTTGAAAAGAACAGTAGTGGTACGCACATCAGGGAGGTAACCAACAGCTGTCTAACTGGACTTAAGGCTCAACTATGCAGTAGTAGCCAGTGTAGTAAGCCCTACTATTTCCACCTTACTAGACCAGTTATTATATCTCTGAGCTATGTACTATATACATGCCTCTGAAAGCAGTACTATCTTCCCATATAATACTTCTGCTCAAACTTCTTTAAATATATCTGTATTAGTCAACACAGAGTAATATATATGAATACAGAGTATTTGTTTATGTATATGAATATATGCATACAGTATATAGAGATATAATTTATGAACATGTGAAACTTTAAACATAGGTATTGCATTTATATCATTTCCACCCCCTTTTCTCTTTCTTTCAGTTTATCCTGGTTTCCTTGATTCATTTGCACATTTATGATCTTTTTACCCCCTACTTATTGTTACACAGACATATACAAACAGACACACATAAATACACACATATAAATACTAGTGGGCTTCCATATATTTTTAAAAATCCATCTATATTTTAACTGACTCACTGTGCCTTCCTTCCCTTTCTCTTTCCTATACCCCAGTTAAACCCTCTACCTTCAGTATAATTCCTCTTCCTTGTACATCACATGTGTTATACTATAACTTTCAATCATATTTTAATTTGGTTGAGATATATTTAGGTTCCACAAGATTTCATAACATAATAATTTAAATAGGGGATAGTAAGTCACCCAAAAGTCAGATGTTGTGGAATACTACTCAAAGGTGTGGTACATTTGTTTATGCTGCATTTGTTTAATGATGTAAAGATGTGTTATTTTTTTTATTCTACATTTGTTTAATTATGTAAAGATGTGTTGCTGTTTCACCTTGCCTGTCTAAGAAACCTGATTGGTCTAAAAAAAATAAAGCTGATAAGCCAATAGCTAAACAGCAGAGGGATAAGTGGGGCTAGCAAGAAGAGAGAATAAGTAAGAGAAGAGAAGAGAGGAGAAAGAGAGAAGAAAGGAGAGAACAAGGGAGGAAAAAAAAAGGAGATGCCCAGGGCCAGAAGCAGGCAGCCACCTGCCAGCCAGACTGGGAGGAAACAGGAAAGGAAGATGTTTGAAATGAAAGAAATGTTTAAAAAGAAAGAGAGAGAGAAAGAGAGAGAGAGAGGAAGAACGAAAAAAAGAGAAAGAAAGAAAGAAAGAAAGAAAGAAAGAACCCTGAGACAAAACAAGGATAAAGAGAAACAAGTTAATGAGGTTAACGTAAATTATAAAGCTAGTTAGGACAAGCACAAGATAAGGCTGACCATACATAGCTAATAGGTCTCTGTGTCATGATTTGAAACTGGTTGGTGCTCCCCGCAAAAGCCTGCTAAAGTTAGAGGTATTTCATTGTTAACTAAATATGTTTAGTATCTTTCTTTATCACAAAATTCAGCAGTTTACTTATTTATAATGTCCTCAAATTATTGGGCTGGTGAGATGACTCCTTAGGTAAAAATGCTTGCCGTAAAAGTCTGACCACATAGCTTGATCCCCCCAGAACCCACAATGGAAGGAGAAAAGAAAACTGTCCTCTGACTTCGACAGAGTTGAGGAGGCATATGTGTGCTCCTTCTGCATACATACACACACCTAGACACATTCACACACACAAGGATAATAAGTAAAATGTAATTAAAAATAACGTATAAAATTCTGTCCAAAATTAATTATTTGCATAGTATACTTTGCCTAGTATCACTGGGTTAATACAACTTAGAATGATTTCCTTTAAAATATCTGCATTTAGTGATATTTTAGTTTGTATTCTATCAAAGAATGCTTGTAATTAATTCTTTCATATAAGGTTGACCAAGTAGAGTTTTAATAAATCATAGCATGAAAAACAAGATAATACCAAATTAAGAAAAATAAAGTACGTGATAGAAATAATTCTACACAATAAAAAAGTTGATGTATGACAGCATTTATATTATTTACAATTTTCACTGATTCCTTAAAATCAGCAAACTATTTAATTTTATTTACTCATCCTGTACTTGGTTTTATTGACCAAATAGAACTATATTATATAATTTAATGTTGTGCTGTAGCATAATTTTTATCACTTAATCTATAGAGCTTATTATTTTATGGAAAGAACCATTATATGTAAATACCAGCAAATATGTATCTTATTTCATTATGATATCCAATAATTGATTTGATAAATAAAAATTCAAATAATATTACATGAGAAATAATATTTATGCAGATGATTTTAAATGATGTACAAACATGAATTCATAAACATGAATTTCACAATCAACTAAATGCTTCAATATTTTCCTAAGGGTACTTATTCAACCACCATTTTTTTGGTTGTGCTCAGAGTAGAGTGATTTAAATGTTAAATATTCACATAGAATCTCTTAGTCTTGTCATGCTTGCTTTAAGTTTATCTTATTTGAAGAATGGCATGAAGACAGCTTTCTTGAAAAACTGTCATAAAATAAAAACACTCAACCATTCTAGTGAGTACTTCGGTTTTATTCTGTGATTAATTGATTTGACTTATTGATTAATGTTTATTTTGTGGTGATAGGAACTGAGAACAGGGCATTATGCCTGCTACTCAAGAGCTATACTACTAACCCTAACTGAGTTCTTCAGGAATATCCCCACTTAAAAATTTATGGAAGTTTTTGCTGTGTAGTTCAATTATTTAATCTGCTATATAGATTGTTTTAAATATAGAAAATGATGTTACTGAGCTTTCCTAATATTTCACTAATTTCTTCTGGTATTTAAGTGGGAAAATATACATAATTATAATATTATATTCAGTAAGTAAAACACATAAAACATTTTACCTTATATTTTCACTTTGTAATCTTTTCACTTTACTCCTTATAAAGACTTTGCTGTAATTTTATGGCTATTCATTTCTTAGAAAATATCTCACGTTTGTTTCTTTACATACATTTTGCACATAAAATGCTTCAGGAATCATATGTAAGAGCTTGGATAACTTGGTATACGATTAAAATATGTGTGCTAAAGAGAACCAATATTTAGACCGTACATACTCTTGTCCTGTTGTCTCCAATTTGCTAAGCATGAAAAGTCTCTTTCCTTTACTGGTAAACACTTGCGTTAAAAATCATCAGATCACTTGTGTGTTCTTGGAGATCCTGACTCCTGGGCACATATAGATGAAGATTTCCCTATCCCACAGAAAATTCAAACTTTGCACTCTTTTATTTTATACAAGTCAGTCTCCCACACACATATCTGAGTTAAAATCTTTAACTTCTGTGAAGATATTATTACATTCAAATAATTGTATTCTATATACCCGTATCACACACACACACATATAAAACACAACATACTTTCTTCTAGTTTTGATTTCATTTGGATTAGAGAATGGACTGTTTAATTAGTAAAGTTATGTTTTATTTCGTGTGCTTTTCTTTGTATTTACTTTTCATTTTAATAGGAACATATAGCATTTATCACTTTGTGTCTCTAGAGCACTTTTTTCTCCCTAAACTACATCATCTCAGACACGCAATGGACTTTAGCGATAAGTAAATCCAATAGTTGTATATTAGAGATATAAGAACTGGTATCCAGAATCACTTGCCTGATTAGGTTCACAAAATAGTTAGTTATTGAAGTCTGTACTATTCACTCTTTCCTCATCTGCACTCCAAGCACAAAGTCCTTCAAGCCGTCCTTAAATACAATTTTAAACATTTGTTTCCAATTGATCACCATCATGTCCTCATAATCTTCTTATATAATAGCCAAATTAATTTTAGTGTGATAATTTTTCCCACTCTCAGCTCTTGTGCATCAAATATACTAGATATGAAGAAAATATATTTTTCCCTTAAGGAAGCAGGCTGAAGAGGCCATGGGGTGCAACCCAGTAAGCAGCACCCCTCCATGGCTTCAGCATCAGCTCCTGCCTTCAGGTTCCTGCCCTGTGTGAGTTCCTGTACTGGTTCCTTCATTGATGGACTGAAATGTGGAAATGTAAGCACAATTAACTCTCCCCACCCACAAAATAATACTTTCTCCTTGCCGCCTACAAATTACAATTTAGATTTAGAAATAGATTGTGATAAGTGGAGTGATAAAATCACAAAAATGTAGAAAACTAAGAAGTTGATTTGACTGCTTGCACAGCATAAAATTTCTTGAGAAAATATTACAATAAAATGATAAATGTTTGCAAGGGAAAATACATGCTAACTGTGTAACCCAGAGCTGATATCATTAATTTAAAAGAATTTTAAAAATAGAAAAGCCTAATAAATTATTGGAAAAATGGAGAAAAATATGTGGACAAGATTTGAAGACATGAAAGTATTCATAGAAATTGAACTTTCTGTTTTCCTTGTCATTTAATTCTTGGTTGAATTCAGCTTACACTTATAAAATTTTATGGGGTATATTCTATTGTTCAGAGGGATTTGTATTTGATGAAATATATACTCAGAGAAGTTACATGGTTTTTTTTTTCAAGTCGTCTGATTCTGACAACTCCCTATGTCCAAGGTTATGTGATTACCCAAGATAGCTAGAGATCTACATTACAAGTGGTTAGCAAGCCTGAGATATTTGTACACATCCTCAAAGTTCACCGTCCCAAAGGGCTTCATTAGCTAGCAGGTTTGCACATAGAGGAGTCAACACATCAAATTCTAGTAAGGCTAGTTCAAGCCTTACTTTCTTATTTTCAAATACTATGATATAAAATGTTGCTATTCTTTATAATAATAAATCACATAAAGATTAATAATATCAATTATGAATATTATTATGAATACATAATACAGACAGATTGATATGTGATTGATAATTAGATGGGCTGAGCCATGGATGAATTAATGGGCAGATAATCTATAGACAACATTCTACTCAAGTAACAGACATATGGAGGTAATTTTAGTAGTTAGTTTGTGCTGAAACTGTTTTTGATATCAGTATGATTACTTGGTATCAGTATATCTCTTCATTGTTTAAATGACAAGTATTTATTTGAGTATATAGCAACTGATTTTAATTATCTATTGACATATGGCTTTTATTAAACCTTATACTGTATAATTCCTCAAAGTGTTCCAGGTTTTCATTTTGAAATGACAATCATCAAAAACCTTTTAAAAAATTAAGAAAAAAAAAATCAGTTGTCACAAATGTCTTATAAACTAATCTCATTCTTTAAGATTGGAACAAGGATGAGAATAGACATACCAACATGAAAGGGGAAAATCTTATGTGGCCTCAAACCTAGACAAGGAACTACAAACTATTTAAGAAACATTACCAGCAGGAGAAACAGTCTTCCACAGGGTACAACCCCAAATGATCAGCCCTGAAATCATATATAAACAAGTAATTTAAAATAGAGTAAGTATATTCTTAATATAATATATAATAAATATCTATATATTTATGAATATATATGTATGTGTATACACATATATATATAGACACTAAAAAAGATAAATACATATGAACAATTAAAGAACTAGAGGCCAGCAATTAATTTGTAAGAGAGGATAGTGATGGATATATGGGAGGATTTGGAGTGCGAAGGGAAGTAAAAGTGTTCTAATTAAAATATAATCTACAAAAATAAATAAAAATATATCAAAACAAACATAATACATCAAAAGAAGCAAATATCTATGTTTCATGGATATAATTCGTTGTGATGATCTTCATTCAATAACTGACTTAGTTTTTTTCCCCCTTGTCTTAAATTTTCATTTGTCATGGAAAGAGGAGTCTTTTAAAAAAAGATGAAGATCATTCAGTATAATCTATTCAATGGAATTACATAAAAATTATTAAAGATTTATATTTACTCATTTACATATTACATGCATATTATATAATATACTTATTATTCATAAGATGGTTTTCATATACCAGTAATTTATGTTTGTATCATGAGGCTAAAACTCATTTTCCCTCCTTTGAAAATTATCTTCTAAAACCTCACAATAACATTTTTAGGAGAAATAGTCTTCAATATTAACAGATTATATATACCATAAACTTTTAACTTATTCTAAAACTTCTGTTTACAATTCAAAATGACAAAAATCACAATGGGATTAATTTTCTCCACATCAGATGGGTTTAAATTTAAACACATGATGAACGAGGAATACCACTTTATCAAACAAGAATTATATTAAATGCAGTCCTTGATGGGTTAGCAAATAACTTAGTCTCCCACTGGTTCAGGCATGCAGAGGAAGTTTAATTTTCTCTCTGCGTTCTGGTTGACTCCTTCCCCGCTTCCTTGCACACCTGGAGTATTATAATCTTGTAAATGCAAAATTACATTGCATTCAGTCTCCTGTAACTTTTCCCCAATCAAAGCAAACACAATAGAGAGAGAGTCATCCTCTCCCAAAGCAACAACACACCAACAGCTTATCGGCTCACCGTGGTGTCATGCCATCCAATAATTCCAGTGCAAAATAACTTTACAAATGAGTCCTGTCGATTCTTTACACCATGAAAATCATTAGCAGGGATAATTAACCGAGACTCTGGTGATGAATAGGGCTGCTTACTGATCGGTGCAATAAAGAACAGAAGCCTCTAATTACAGATATAGAGCCTTGAAGCTACGGAGAAATGTAATTTAATGTTGCTGCCCAGATTTCACAAAGCCTAATACAAGTGTACAATGAAAACAGTTAGGTCTTTCCATGGATAACGCTTTTGGGTCCAGTCCAGGTGGAGGAAAGTATGCCCATCTGGGAGAAGTGACTTGAATCTAGCAAGTAGCGTGCCTGAGGAAAAAAAAAAATTCAAAAAGCAAACCTGCTTAAGTAATTTTATAGGTGCTCTCAGAAAAACCCTGGCCTTTTATCACATTTTCTGGCAATTTCTTTGAATTATCCAAAGGCTAACAGGGCTTTGGGGGAACATACAGCATATAAATTGCATAAATGTTTAAAAAAAAACACTCAGAATCACAGTCCACGGTCTCTTATCGTTTTCTGTTTCTTATACACAAAGTAGACCTTTGTTCAACTACAGTGAAAATACTAAGTTATAAATGTATTTCCAAAGGAAACTTGATGATATGAATTATGGAGTCTATTCTTAAAATGCAGAGTAATACAGAGTACAATGAGCAACAATTAAATAATCTAGGATCTAGAGTTAGTTCAACAGTTAAGAATGTATAATGCTGTTACAGAAGACCAGGGTTCTATTCCCAGCTCTCATGTCAGGTTGTACATAATTGCATCTAATTGTGGCTCCAGGGATTTGATGGCCCTGGCCTACAGAAAAACCTTTAATGTTGTGTGCACTGCCTTCCCCCAATATATATCATTAAAAATAAAATAAAATTTGCAGATTGGAAGACAGCAAGGAAGAAACAGGTCACAGAGGCGACAGATCAACCCAAAGTAGGGAATTGGGGGTGGGGAGTGGGGCTGGTCCTAACAACTGATTGCAGTGACAACTCCAGGTGATTTTGGTCAACCAATAACTCCAAGAAAAATGAACGGCAACTGGATTTCTAATACTGGTTTGTAGAACCCTGGGCCCGCCATTTACTGCTATATGCCCTGCTGTGACCCTTCATTGTAAATCAGTCTCGGTGTATGTCTTAGAAATGTAGCAACTTCCTCAATAGCACATACTTGAAATGCATATAAATTGAAATTGTTTACATAGAATAATATATAATTTTCTCCTCTGGATATCCCACATTACCAAGTCTTCCCCATATGTCATCAACATTTAGTTTTTAAGATAAAGGAATGTATTCACTTTGAATGAGTTTTGCGGAGAGTGCAAGATAAGGATATAATTTTATCCTTCTATTTATTGATATCCAGTTTTCAAGTCATAATTTCTTAACTAGGCTATTTTTCCATTGTCTATTTATTGATAGTTTTGGCAAAAATTACGTCTCCAAAGCCACAGTTCTATGGATTTATTTCTAGGTATTGTATTCTATTCCATTGTTCTGTATATCTGATTGTGCCAGTGGTACACTCTGTGTTGTGTTACCTCCAGATTGATTCATATGTTGTTCTTTTATTCTTGTTTCATTAATTTCTGCCACACTTCATTTAATGTCTAGTAATACATTGTCTTTGAGTTTTGCTTCATGTTTTTCTCTGCCTTGAAAAGCATCATTAGGTCACTTGCAATCTCTATGATTCCCATATGACTCATTATACCGTTGCTAAATTTCTTTTCATTGCATGTTAATTTTAAAAGCTCTTTTGTATCTTAGTTTTGGGATGTCTTCCTATCTAAGTAAATTTATTAGAGACAATGGATGCTTTTTTGGTACTTGGTAATTCTCTGTGTCTTTTGATTGTTCAGTTGAGGCTATTTGTACATAGGATTTTTATGGTTAAGATAGTATTTATTATGATTTGTTACTGTCCTAGTTTGATGGGATTCTTTTCCTCCTCCTCTAATATTATAGGTATTATCTGATTCATTGTTTTGGACTTGATCATCTCTTTTCTGGTACAATACTGCTTACCTCTTTCGGTCATTGAATGTATTATTTCTATTTGCATGGATAAAATGCATTTTTTATTCTTTCTGCATAACATTTCACTAAGAATTTTCTGCAATGCTGGTTATGTTTTAATGAATTCCTGAATCTTATGTTTGACTTGAAATGTGTTAATTTGTCCCTCAGTTCTAAGAGATACCTTTGCTGGTATATCAACTTTGGCTGACAATTCTTTAGCTTCAGGCTTGACATGTACAATTGCAAGTATGTCTTGCTTATAGGGATACCGATGAAATATCTGATATTGACTCATATATTTTGCTTTTAATGGAGTTGACATCTTTCTATGTAGCTTTTGATTTTTCATTTGTTTTATATATTTGATATCTCTGTACATGTCTGTTTTCTTCAGTTCCTGGATGCCTCCTATTTCTAGAGGTTGTTCCTCTGGTTTTAGAAACTTCACATAGTAATTTCCTTGAACAAATTACCAATATCTTTTAACTTTATCTCACCTTCTTCTATACCGTAGATTATTAGATTTTTGTCTTTTAAATGTTTCACAGGTATTTTAGAACTTTTGATTATGTTTAGTATACTAGTTTTACTTAAATGTATCTGAATGTATTATTGCCTGAACTTTATCCTCTATCAATGATATTGATTGTTCTGCTTGTTCATATTTGTTTCTGTTTTTTTTCTCTGTTTATGGTTTGTTTGCTGGTTTGTTAAGTTGGTTCTTTTTATTGTTGTTGTTTGGTTGGTTTTATTACAGATTTTCTTTTTGGGTCTTTCTCAGTGCCTTCAGTTACTTATTGAACTTTTAATTCATGTTTTTTAAAAAAATTTCCTTTATATTACAAACCTTTACGTTTACTTTGGAAACTTTCTTATCTATGTTTTCAAAATATTTCCTTTCTTCATTCATTTGCATATTTGAGTCCTTTGTATGGTCACTGATGCCATTTTAAAATTTGATTTGAATTGAAATAGAATTGCATCATTCCCCTCTCACTTTTTTTCCTACTAATAGCTACCCTCACTCAATCCCCTCCCATATTCTCCCCTCTCTCAAGTTGATAGCCTTTTTATTTGATTATTATTGTTATATATCCACATATATATATGTGTGCTGATATAACATATATGCACAGATATATATGTATGCATATATATGTATCATACATACATGTTTGAATACAACCTGTTGAGTTCACTTTTGTTGTTTGTGTGTATGTGATTTCAAGGTTGACCACTCTGCATTGGACAGCAGCAAGTAAGGGTCTCTTCCTCATTAGAGGAATGAGGAGAAGCCAATTTCTCTTCCCCTAGCACCCATTAGTGTCTATGGTTTTTGTCCAGTGGTACAACCATGGTATAACCAAATCAAACTTTCTCCCTCCCATGTTAGCGTGCCTATTGATATTGGCATAGTTCTTGTCTTGCTTATGCAGCACTTTCTAAGAAAGACTGTTTCATAGCTGATTTCCCGAGTTTTGTTTTGTTTTTCTTTTTGTAAATTATTTTAGCTTTTACAATCTCTATAAGCCCTCTTCTGTGATGTTCTTTTTGACCCATAGATGCAGAAGTTGAGATGTAGATTGGGGCTGATTTCCCCACATTTTCAGTATTGTGTCCAATTGTGATTTTCTGTGATAGTCTCTATTTGAAATAAAGACAGGCTGCTTTGGTAGCTACACTTATCTCTTTGTATAAGGGTAAGATTAATAATGTAGCGAGAAACTATGCTAGTCTAGGAAAGTAGTGATAGTAGAATATTTTCTAAGTTCTATGACCTCACTCACAGAGAAACTGACAAGATTTCCAGTTCTAAGCAAGGTTTGCCTGCTTGTCTGCTGTTGAGTTTGCCCTAAATCCAATTAGACAGTAGTTGGTTGCCACTGTGATGTGAGTTTCACTTACTGTACCTCTATGCCCATCTAAGTGCAACTATGAATTCTCTATTAGTCTATACCACCATTGTAGCAATTGTGAATTTCTCATAGTGTGTTATTTACCATGTATGTTCCTTTGTTATATTTTGTATACTGTTAAAATGTTTGCGTCTTCCAGTTTTAACTTGTCCCATTCTGTTAGCTGCCTTTGTTTTGGTTGTTTGTTTGTTTGTTTTTCTGTTTTGCCCTCCTTGGTGGCTTTCTTAAGGAGGCATTACAACTCCTGCTATTTTTTTTTAGGAAACAGGTAGCTTCAATTCCTTCTAATAATTTACTATCACATCTGGTATTGCCTTATAGCAAGAGATATTTGAGTATTCAATTGAATATCCAATGAGGTTCAGAGGCAATAGTATTGTATAAAATATGAAATACTCAATATACTAATATGAGCAGACTTTTAAAGTAATAACAGAAATAGATATATTGGAGGTGAAGAACAGATGGGAGAATAAGCAGAGCTCTGTGACAGAGAGGTCTGGGAAGGAAAGTTGTTAACACTGTAATAGAAACTATTTCTTATATAGCTTCCATCCCTTTTTGAGCTATACCTCTGTATCTCTTCCTTTGTTTATGCTCTTTAATACATGTAGTTTATATGTGTATATAAATTAATCACACTAGAGATGCATGAAAATATTCTGCAGTTTTCCAAAGACAAAAAAGGAAAAGAAAAAAGCTATAGCTTTAAAAATATCTAAATGTGAAAACTGTTTTCTTAAATTGACTAAGCATTCAGTAAGTATCACTTTCCTAAGTCCTCAATTTCTATAATTTATTACCGTTTCTTTATATAACTAATATAATATTACAGGTTGCTTTGGGACTACTTTATACAGAAAATATTATTATGTGCCTTTAATAAAATAGATTCTAAAAGCAGATTCTTGCTAAAGTCAGTAGTGCAGGTAGACATGCCTGACCTATACAGAAGGATGAAAAGCCTCTGAGGCCCAGTGCTTAATGATTCTGCATATAGGAATTCATGCTGATCCTTCGCAATTTCAAATCTCCATAGAAGTACTCGTGGGGACGCCTGAAAACCTACCTGGAGAAAAGTTGATCACTGAGAAACACACGCTAATTATGGGGTAAAGAGATTGAAGAGGAAAAGCTAAAGGAGGTTCTGGAGTTGGATAGATGTCCATTATCACATATAGCTTGTATGTACAAAGAAGACATACTTCATCCACAGGACTTCATTTTAGTTATCAATTGCAGAGAAAGAATTTGAATTTCAATTACCACATAAAGCCTCCAACATATTTGTAGACATTAATTGCATACTTTATTCGGTACCTTTTATTTAAGTTGAATACAATCTGAAAAACTCAACAATAAAACTGAGTAAGAGGAGAAAATAAATAAAAATATAGAAAATAACAAACACAGGTTAATAGAAGTAGTATCTGAGGCACAATGCAGAGTGGATGCAGACACAGAAAACCCCCAGTCCTGATCTTCCTAGTGTAGCACATCGTCAGAGCAGAACTCATGTCCACAAGTTCTGGAGGGAAGTGGAGAAGGAAGCAGCTGTTTCAAAGGGATGCATTTCTGATTCCAGGAAAGACCTGAAGTTACTTCTTTTGGAGACCCCTTGAAGCAGAGGTTCTTGCACATACTGATGGATGTCCTTAATGACGTGGACATGAAAGGAGGGGACTGGGAGAAGGGGAAGAAATGTAATTTTTTTTTGAATAAAAAAATAAAAGAATATGAAAAAAAGAATATATAAAAAAAGAAAACTAGCAAGACATTTATGATCATTCCTCTCCATATCCAGGAGTGAAGCTGGTAGGAACTGTGTAAGTTCAATTCGGCAAAGAAGTTATCTGGGGCCAAGACATTGCTGCACAGTGTTTTGCCCCCTGGAGTGCTCAAATCCAAACTGAATCCAGTGGATTCTAAGTGGAAATGACTGTTAAGTGTCCCGTGGGTCTCCTCATGATAGGATCTTGGTGTTTGTTTTCCTCTTTCTAAAGATAGAGGATTAAACATTTCCATACAGCTCCTCAAATTAAACTCAAACCGAAGTAATGTCACCACACTGGGAAATATGGCAATGTCACGCAGTCAAAGGATTTAATGATGCATTCTCCAGAGACACAGTCACCACAGGAAATTTCTTTTTGACATTTTTTTTGTTCTTCAGGCCAGAGCAATAGCAGCATTCTCATGTGACCTCGTTCTCTACAAAGGATCACTATGAGAAACTTGAAAAGATGTGTTTCAAAACTGAAAAGAAGCCTCATATTTTACATTTTTCACTTAATGTCAGCATGCAAAAGATGCAAACCTTATAATCACAAGGAAATGCTTTTAGACAGACTGTTAACTGTGCCTTTTATTTTAGTAATAGATTAAAAGGGATGAAGGAAATATTATACATAACATTAAAAAGGAACAGGTGAAAAGAGTTCTTCACGAGCATAGGATTTGTTCATCCACAGCCTGACACATATAACAAGGTCATAAGCTAAACAATGACATTTATACATACATTATCTCCGAATACAGAAAGGTCCAAGTTTCCATGTTCATGTTACTTATTTTAAATAGTGCTGAGGGACAATGAACTGTATCCTGTTAACTGTATTTTAATAAAATGCCACGTGGCTAACACAGACAAAAATTATGGGCTAATATAAGTTATAAGAGTTAATAAGAAGCCTGAACTAATAGGCCGATCAGTTTATAATTAATGCAGACCTCTGTGTGTTTTTTTTTGGGGGGGGACTGGTTGGGACAGAAACCTCAGTCAATAAAATAGTATCAGGGACTTTAAAATTGCAATAGACTGATATGGGGCTATGATACTTTTACAAGACAAATTTTGTCTGCATGACTGTACTTCTGTCTAGGTCATTTTCTTTATGCCATGAAGGACTGCTGCTCTGAGATAAAGAAGGAGCTGTGTAAGGACCAGAAAACACCATGAGATGTTTCCATGACAACATGGTTCACACTCATTCAATAGCTTCCAGTCTTCCATTGTGTGACCAGTCTACACACTCGGAGGGGACCATGTTGGGAAGGAAATGCCAAGTTTTATGTCGAACCAAAAAATTATCAGTATAATAAAGTCCAACGATTAGGTTCAAGTGGGCTAACATATATCGCTGAATGGCCTTTTAAAAATCATGTTTTCTGTAACCAATTTATTTTTGTATAGATTGTTTCTTCAGCATTTGTTTTATAAAATAGTGATTTGATTTTTTTATTGTGACTTGAACAAAAATTCAGATAACTAATGCAAATTTTCAAATTTAATTATATTGACATAACAAAATTATCAGGATATTTAATATGGTATCATAGTCGAACTCATTGTCTTTCATGTAAATTTTAGTCATTTTCCCCATGTCAAAGGTATTATCTTAAAATTGTTTCTAAATATTTTACTCCCATATTTTTAATTTTGATAGAATTTAATGTTATTTAATTTTTCTGGATCTTAAGATGACCTCCCTCTAACATAAAAATTCCAGATTTTTTTCAGTGAGTCTAAGTATGAAAAGGTGTGGATTTCATAAGAAAAACAGAAAATATTCATGAATTGTAGTGCGATTAATAACCCAGAGACAGATATTGGAGTTCAACCTGATGGTTGGAAAAACAAAACATCCAACCACTGGTTCTTACCTCTACCTCAGTTCAAAATGGCAAATCTACCTCTAGAAATCCTCAGAATTAGACTGACTGAGAACACCGTCTGGTTTCTATGGCAAACTAGTGTGGCTACTGGGATTAAAGGTGTATGTAACCACTGCCTCGTCTGTAAGGCTGACCAGGGTGACTGTTTTACTCTCTGATCTTCAGGCAAACTTCATTTATTAAAATACAAATGAAATATCACTACAATGAATGTTGAGCTCAGAATTTTAAGAAGAAAATTTTGAAAAGCACATTCAGCAGGAAACCCTGACATCTGTTTATTCTTTTCCATAGTCTCTTAAATCCATGTTTCATTTTCCTATTGGTCTGTCAGGTTCCACCAGAGATATGTTTTATACATAACTGATTATGTTGCTGAAATAGAGAATTTTTTTTGACGAGGATTCCTAAAGGATTGCAGACCTAGGTATGAGAATCTGAAGAATGGATAAGTTCATAAAATGGATGATTTGCATGTGAGAATAAGTACTGTCTTTGCTTTAAATAAAAAAATTGCAGCAATTCCAAATTACTATCTGATAAAAAATAAGCATAATGTATAGTTCTTCCCTACAAGAGAAATGGAAAGATATACCTACTTACATTAGATAGAGGACTAAAACATTATCTTAATAAGTAGATAGATGATACATTAGATACATAGAAGAAGATAGATAGAAAGGAAATAGACAGTTGTGATAAGAAAATAGTCAATAGGTGGTATTACTAGTGAATGAATATTTAATGAAAATCAAAATATTGGCATTGTTTTAAGGTAACTCTTTGCTTTCTTTTTAAATCACAACATAAAAGGTTAAAAAAATATGGTTCATAAGGTCAGGCACACTGTCTCAGTGGGTGGATCAGTCCCTCGTGGTCCTGACTTCCTTGCTCATCTTCTCCCTCCTTCTGCTCTTCAACTGGACCTTGGGAGCTCAGTCCATTGCTCTGATGTGGCTGTGTGTCTCTGTCTCTATCTCCATCCATCGGACGAAATTTCTATGGTGGTGATGAAGATATTCATCAATGTGACTATGGGACAAGGTTAGTTCAGGCACCCTCTGATCTAATGGGAGCTCACCAAATCCAGCTGGACCGGGACTGAACAAGAATGTGATCAAACCGTACTCTGAATGTGGCTGCCAATGTGGGCAGACTGAGAAGCCATCGATAATGGCACTGAGACCTATCATTTCTGCATGTATGGGCTTTTTGGGACCCTAGTCTATTTGGATGCTCACTTTCCCAGGCCGGGATGGAGGGGGGGAAGGCCTTGGACTTCCCACAGGGCAGGGTACCTTGCCCTCTCTTAAGGACGCAGAGGGAGGGAGGAGGGGTAGTGGGGGAGCGGGAGAAAAAATAATAAAACAAAAAAAAAACCAAAAAAATATGGTTCAAACATTTAGTAAACATTTCCTTAAAAACATGATCTAATGTAACAACAGTGGTATCGAGATAAAGCAAAATTACATTCTTTGTTTTCACTTATTGAGGACAAAGAAACAAAAATATTCCCACAGAATCCTTCTTTGAGTGTATAAATTAAATTTATTCATAAAATCTAGCAGGTAAATCCAGATTGATCGACAGTTAGGAAACGCCTGACCTTTAACTTTAAAATAAATTACAATCATGGGAGTCAAAGAAAGATTGAGGATGAGGATTCTCTGAAGAGACACAGCAAATAAATCTCTTTCCTCATCATGTGATTTTGATAAATATGATACACAGAAGAATTTACTATGGTAAAAAAGACAATAGGAATATTTTTAGGAACTGAAAGCAGTGTTAATTTGGAAATAGCCTTGATGAATTTTTATGTCTTTTGAGATAAAATATGGGAAATCATCTAATAATGAATGTTTAAGAGTGTTCTTTCTGTCCTCAAAATACCTGTGAATGGGGAGCATGTAAGAATTTTACTATAATAGGAAAAATTGGAGACAATTGAAAAGAAAGAAATACCAAAAATTATTTGAAAGCTATTAAAATAATCTAAGTTTTGGTCCACCCACTGAGACAGTGTGCCTGAGCTAATGGGAGCTCACCAAATCCAGCTGGACTGGTACTGAACAAGCATGGGATCAAACTGGACCCTCGGAATGTGGCTGACAATTGGGGCAGACTGAGAAGCCAATGATAATGGCACTGGGATTTGTCTCTTCTGCATGTATTGGCTTTTGGGATCCTATCTATTTGGATGCATACCTTCCTAAGCCTGGATGGGGGGGGAGGGCCTTTGACTTCACATAGGGCAGGGTACCTTGCCCTCTCTTAGGACTGGAGGGGGAGGAGGAAGGGTTTGTATGGGAGTGGGAGGGAAGTGGGAGGAGGGGAGGAAGTGGAAATTTTGATTGGTATTATTTATAAAGTAATAAAAAAGAAATAATAAAGAAAAGAATCTAGGCTTGGTGTAGATACTCAGTAAGCCATGAGTTATTTAATTATTGGATAAAATGTTATTTCTTTTTTTAACTTTAAAATTTTTCTGCTATTTTCTAACTAATTTTTGGTTTCATTATGAATGTAAGTATTGGATGTATTTAGAGGGTATTGAAAATAAAGCAGTATGTTGCATGGGACACAGAAATTTGAATAGTTCAATGAAGTTTGGGGAGGTTTTTGTTGTCAGGAATAGCTTAATGTAGCTTTATTTATTTAAGAGTTTCTGTGAGAATGATGGAATGACAAGGAAATGTCATATTACAAAGAAAAATTTTGAAAGTATCATTGATTAGGATGCTCAATCATACTACAAGGATATTTGCTCATATGTTCATAGCAACATTATTTGTAATAGCCAGAACCTGGAAACAAACTAGATGCCCCTTAACAGAAGAATGGATAAAGAAAATGTGGTACATTTACACAATGGAGTTCTACTCAGCAGTACAAAAGCAATGACATCTTAAAATTTGCAGGCAAATGGACGGAACTAGAAAAAAAAAATCCTGAGTGAGGTAACCCAATCCAGAAAATCAAACGTGGTGTGCACTCACTCATAAGTGGATATTAGTTGTAAAGCAAAGGACAACCTGCCTATACTCCATATCTCGGAGAGACTAGGCAACAAGGAGAACCCTAAGAGAAACAAACTGAATTCTCCTGGGAAGGGGAAATAGACTAGGTCTCCTGAGAAAATCAGGAGAGTGGGGCTAGAGAGAGAAAGGAGGGTGGAAGGGTGGAGACGGGGAGAAAAGAAGAGTGGGGTAGAATGTTAGGGAACAGGATGGTTGAAATGGGGAACCGACAGAGATAGAGAGCAAGGAAAGAGGCATCCTGATGGAAGGAGCCATTATGGGGCTATAGAAAAACCTGGCACTAAAGAAATACCCAGGAATCCACAAGGATGATCCCAGCTAAGACCGTAAGCAATAGTGGAGATGCCTGAACTGGCCTGCCCCTGTAATCAGATTGATAACTACCTTAATTGTCATCATAGATCCTTCATTCAGCACACAGCAGAAGACTGGGCTGAGCATCCAGGGTCCAGTTGAAGGGAGGGAGGAACAATAATATGAGCAAAGGAGTCAAGATACCCACTTAGAAAGTTTACATGATATAATGGGAGCTCACTGACTCTGAATTGACAGGGGGGAATCAGCATAGGACCAAACTAGGATCTATGAGTGGGGGTGACAGTTGTATGACAGGGCAGTCTGGGGGGACACTGGCAGTAGGACAAGGATTTATCCCTCCTACTTGAAGCCCATTCTCTTTAGAAGACTACCTTGCTCACCCAGATATAGCGGGGAGGGCCTTGGTCCTGCCTCAAAGTGATGTGCTAGACTTTGTTGACTCCCCATGGGAAGTTCTACTCTCTGAGGAGTAGATGGAGACTGGGTGGGGGAAGGTGGAGGGAACAACAGGAGGGGAGGGAGTGGAACTGGGATTGGTATGCAAAATGAGAAAAGACAGTTTTAAAAACAATTAATCAATTAATTAAAAATAACAAAAACAAAAAAAAGAAGTTTGGAGGGTACAAAAAAAGTATGTCTCTAGCATTACATGTGAACTTACTACAGGTAAGTTATCAAGACATATTTGTATCTATCCAATATAATTCCTTTAGAAACATTCCACTTGAAGTATCCATTTATTGAATTTTTGTTTAAATAATGGAATCTTAGCAAAATAACAAAAATAGGAATTCCACATTGGTATACTATATATGTACATGTATTTCCTTCTTACAAAACTTGAATAAAATTTTGTTTATTGATTCTAATAGTAGAAACCTTATGTTCTTAAGATTTACTAAAGGACCAACTATGCTTAGTTATCAAAAGCTACCATGTTTAGTCAATGCAATGAATCGATCTGCACCATTTCACTGTCTGTTTCATTATATATTAAGAAAATACACACTACACAATATTTAGATATTTGCAATACACTTGTGAGCCTTAGGTCAAATTGCTGCTTAAAATTCCACATGTGTTGAAAACATTATTTGTAGATAGAGTCCAAACTGAGGTTTGGCTTGGTCCATTCCAGTGAGTCCCTGAGTCTCTCTGCATCCTTTCTCTTTTGCAGCTTGGTCCTTGGCGAACAGAGGCATTTCCCTAAATTTCACTCATGTCTTCTCACCCACCATATTGTAGCTTCCCATCTTTTACCAGACATTGCCTGAATGGATGGGACCAGGGAAGGAGAAATACTAAATCAAATTCAGGTATTTGATTGCTGTCTGGGACTAAATTGACAATTTTAAGTATAAAGTTAAAACTGACTTTATTCATTAGAAAACTTAGAGAAAACAGAATCGATAGGAAACAAAACTAGACCTATGATTATAAAAAGTGCTAAATCTGTGGGTAAAAAGTAAATGTAAATATTACATTAGTGTAGGTGTTACTTATTCTTGGGAAGGAAAACTAAGTTGAGGAAATAGAGTACTGCAATATTAACTAAAATAGACATAAGCTTCCCTAAGCATGTGACTGAATAAAATCCAAGAGAATGGACCATGTGTATATTTTTTATGGTCTAGGCAGAAAATATGTAGCCAAAGGCAGTGAGGCATGTGCTCGTAAATATTTTTGTTTTGTTTTGTTTTCCAGAAATGGTCTGTTTGCCTATGTGGATGCAATGTCAAACAAAAGAAAAATTCATGGAGAATAACAAAACAAGGATGGAAAGTATTAAATGTGCTCTTGCTAGTAACTAATTCTCCTTAGATCTAAGTTCCAAAATAATGATTTTTAAAACTCTTTATTTAAAAAAAATCTTAGAATATGTCCTGATCATGTTTTCTCTTCCCC